>PISX010017461.1:0-43312 GCA_004024625.1 Mellivora capensis
CCACAGTAGTCTATGACAGTTTCCTTGCTTTCCGATGTAGCAAGAAGTCTCGCTCTCATCTTGTATATTTCCTGCCCAGTCCTAGAATCAGCCATTTCTCTGAGGAGCTTGCCAGGAAATTGTTCCTAGAGACCACAATCTAGGTCATTACTATTGGGTTGGTCATTATTTCCAGGTATTTACAGTGACCAAAGCTGGAAAGTACAAGAAATTTTAAAGAGAAAATAATCATGAGCTGATACTATTTCCAGTTCATTCATTTGGTTGACTTTATATTTTTGTATCTTTTCCCTTGGGCTGAAAATTTTGGCTCCTGACAACCTTAACATAAGAATGCATTGAGTTTAGGGGTGCCTGAGTTCCTGGGGTGCCTTGGTTCAGCGTCCAGTTCTTGGTTTCAGCTCAGGTGATGATCTCAGAGTCATGAAATCAAGCCCCACGTTGGGCTCCCTGCTCAGTGGGGTGTCGACTTGAGATCCTGTCTCTCCCTCTCCCTTTGGCCGTCCGCCGGCTCATGCTCTTTCTCTCTCTCTCAAATAAATAAATATATCTTTAAGAAAAAAAATGCATTGACTTTATGGTTTATTCACTATGCACATATTTAGCATAGTTTTGAAATAACAATACCAATGGTATTACTAATAATATGATAATGAGAGTGGTTTAAGTATTGGGGTTGTTGTGTGGTTTTGGGTTCTTTTTTGTCTTTGGGGCATTTCTCTCCAAGAGTGTACAAACAGATGAGTTTTAAAGTTACTCGTGAGTGATTAAGTCACCAAGTCAACACACAGCCAGGGCCCTTGTTCCCACTTTGCTTTTGATTTTAAAGAGTTACTTCGCAGTTTCATTTTGACTTTATAATTACAAAAGAAATACATATAGTTCCCACATGAAATCTACCAAACAAAATATATTCAGATATTAGTATTTTTAAATGTGTCATCCACACTTCAGACCGCTTTTTAGTATCTGGAAACCCTTAGATTCTAACTCCTAAAGGAGAGAAATAATGCTAAGTGTCATTCAGACTGTTAGAAATGATGGGCTATTTTTTCTCCTATGAAAAGGGAAAAAGAAAAATATTCAACCCTGCAACTTGGAGCCGTTTTTGTTTCCCCTAACAAGGGCCTGTCTGTCAATTTTCCACAGTTTCAAAGCCCCACTGCACAGCCTGAATGAAAACACAATGTCATCGCGATTACTGAAATCAATGAAATGTCAAGGTTTTTCCATTTGCATGCAGCTTCCTTTAGACGAGAATGCTTTTCAGAAAATCTTTATTCCCTTTGGAATTTTTTTCCCCTTAAAGCCTTTATAATTAATGTGGCAACACAAACCCAGCCATGTCTGTAACTTCCTTCCATAGATACACAAATAGAATGTTCTAAGCATCCAAGAGTGAACTTGCTTGTTGTTGTTCTTTTTTTTTTTTTTTTTTTTTTTTGTAGGACTGGCACAGTCCTGGCTAGAAGACTTGACCTCATTGTTGGGAGCTTTCCCCTTCTCTCCCCTCATCACTGGTCATCTGTCTATCCTATTGACTCTCTCAGGGTCTCAGGCACCAAGCCTCTCTCCCCTTTCTACCTTGCTTCCTTCTTCCTCCAGCATCATTCATGATAGATGTCACCAGCAGTCCAGCTCCCCTGCTACCACACTATCCCCTCCAACCATACTCAATATGGCCACCAAAACAGTCTTTCTTAAAAATCACCAATCCCATAACCTTAAACTCCTGTTTAAAAATTATTGGCTTTTGGTTGGTTGAAAAAATTTTGGTTGGTTTTAAAAATGTTTGGTTGGTTTTAAAAATTATTGGCTTCCCATAGATTAAGGAACAAACTCCAAAATCCTTGGATTGCTTTAATCATCTTTCGTAATCTTGCACCAAATTCATTTTTCTTTTGCTTGTCCATGGAACCCCCTCTGTGTTTTTCCAACCTCATGTTCTCAGACCTTATCATGCATTTTTATTCCTCTCTGCCTTTGCTCATATTGTTTCCTTACCCAGAATCTCCTTCCCTGGCATAGCCACCTAACCAACTCCTACTCATCCCATAGTACCCAGTTGGTTGAAGAATTACTTCTCCTGTGAATCTTTTTCATCTCCCCATCTCCCTCCCAAACTAATCCTTCTCTCCTCCATGCTTCTGTTACATTGTTGCCAGGCTTTATTTTAATATTTATCTTTCCTAGCTGGGAAGGGGTTCACATGCCCTCCTCTTCCTATGAACAAACTGTTAACCCAACAAATTAGTTAGCCTGTATGAAATAGACACATTTCTGGAAACACACAGACTACCAAAACTAACTCAAGAAGAAATAGAATATTTGAATGGAGCCACAACAAGGTAAGAGATTGAATCAGTATTCAAAACCCTCTTAACAAAGAAAAGCCAGGGAACTGATGACCTCACTGGTGAATTCGACCGAACATTTAACGAAGAACTATGATGAGTCCTTCCCAAACTCTTCTAACAAATAGAAGAGGAGAGAACACTTCCTAATTCATTCTAAGGACGAGCATTGTTACCCAGATACCAAAGCCAGACAAAAACATCACAAGAAAAGAAAAGTATATGCCCACTTCTTACCACAGCATGTGAGTGATTGTGTCTCACCCACCTTAGCACCTAGCACAATGCCTGGCACAGAGTGAGAAACATTAGGAGCTTCTTTATTCATGAGCCACTTAAAGCATAAACATGGACATGTTTGAACGGGTGGAGATTGTCTAACTTGAAAGGGTCTGAATCCTCAGATATTGTCAAATGCTTATAGTAATTCATCAGGAAAAATCTTTTGGAGGACAGGAGGAGAAGAGGGAAGGAAGGAAGGGGATAGTTTCTCATCTCATCACTGTGGCTATAAAACTCCTGTGTTAATTACCAGAATGTCCATGGATCACCGTGATTACAATTTAACCATGTAAGGCACACCGTCACTTTCCAAACAAGAAGGCTGGTCCTCTGTGATTCTTTTCCAGAAAGTTAGAACAGTCCTTGGGTGTGAAACAACATGACTTCCACAACTCACTCTACAGTAACATTTATCCTGGTATACAGGTATCCTGTGGTTCCCAATTTTGTCAAGAATGATTACATCTTCTCTCCAGCTTCTACTAGGAAAGAAGCACAACGAACCTTCCTTGATAAGCAGAGTGCAAAGTACCAGGATTTCAACAGAAATACAACAGACACATTCATGCCCATGGATTTATACACAAACGGCATTTTGGAACACTGATATCAGGCTCCAGAGTGCAAAGGTGTCGTTTTTCCCTGGCTGAAGTTTTACAGAAAGAAGATATTCTTCCATCATTCCGAAAGTAAATCTATCAGTTCAAACACTGCTGTGATTTCCCTCCTTCAGATTCCCCAAGGGAGGGAGTTGGGGGTCTCCAACCTGAAACTTGACTCAAGGAGGTAATGAGTTGTCCTCTTCTTGCAGGAGTGGCTGGCAGAGATGAGAGGACAGCACAAGAGCATTCCTTGTGTATTTCTAGAACACGATAGATGACAATAGAGAGGAAGTACCATTGAATTTCCTCTGGAAGGAGGCTTGGGGTCATCAGGAAGATCCTTCAATGGGTTCCCTGGGGGTTGGGAACAGAATGGAGAGACGAATGATGGCTGGTTTTTATTGTTGTTCTATTTGTTTGGTTTTTGAAAAGTGCAGAACATTGAGGTAGGATGACAGTGACGTTACTAAGGAGTTATTAGAAGCTGTAGGGAGAGATGAGACAAGTGTTGGTACGAAGGTTGTATTTGCTTTCTTGTATGCCATGTGAATTCTCTCTCCAGAGTTCCCATAACAATTTCAGTAAATATTCTTTTCTCATTAATATAGTATGCAGTTAGACCTTGGTTTGATTGTTTCTAAGACTGAACCTAAGGGCCGAGTTGGCTTTATGGTGGGCTCTCAGTGACATCTCTGCTCTCCATTAGGACTTGCTCATACTTGAACCGCAAGCATAATGCTTGACAGACCAGCTCGATATTTTTAGTTGCAAAAATAAAAGGGCCCCAGCTTAAAATTATGTGGAGAACAAAAGGAATCTGTTGATTCATATAGGAACTGGTTTCAGGAACAACTTGATCAAGGCACTGACTCCATTTCTTGCAACTCTCTTGATTCTGCCCTCTTCCATATGATGGTTTTCTTCTCAAAGTCACTATCATTACAGTTATGACATGGCTAGAACAGTTCCATACATCATATCTTCCTGAAGAAAAGAGAGGGCTTCTTTACCTCAATCACTGAACAAAATTCTGGGTTTCACTCTCATTAAAGCACCTTGGGCCACATGCCTACCTCTGAACCAATCCCATGGCTAAGATAACTGCCATGTTTTCACTCGCTTAAGCTGGGATCTTGTCTCTGAGGCAATCATGCACAACAGAAGTACCCTCCCTTCCTTCCTTCCTTCCCTCCTTTCTTCCTTCCTTTCTTCCCTCCTTCTCCTTCCCCTTCTCCTCCATCTCCTTCTTCTTCTCCTTCCTCCCTCCCTCCCTTCCTTATTTTCTTTCTTCTTTCTTTCTCTCTCCCTCTTTCTTTCTTTCTCTCTCTCCCTTTTTTTCTTTCTCTCTCTCTCTTTCTCTCTCTCTTTCTTTCTTTCTTTCTTTCTTTTCTTCTTTCTTTGAAAGCCAGTTGTTAAACACTTATAGCATGCCACTAGTTACTAGAAAACATGGCACCCAGTTATTAAGCACCCAGTGTATGCCAGGCACTTCATGTAGACTACCTCTTTATCTCTCGTAGCCCTCACACCCATGGGAAAAACTTCATGAGGCTCAAAGAGATTCACTATCTTGCCCAGCAATTAGGAGATGAGACTGATATTCAAACCCAGAACTGACCGAATCCCAGTTCCATGACCTTTTCCCACCGCCACACTTGCTCTCCGCATTTGGAAAGCCAAGTGTGGTAAGAAGGCACAAATATAGCTGAGTCATAGCCATGAAGGCAAGATGGGCAGCAGAAGCACTAGTTCTTCTTGTTTTCCTGCCCATCAAAACTCCTACCATGGGGCAGCTGGGTGGGTCAGTCGGTTAAGAGTCTGCCTTCCACTCAGGTCATGATCCCAGGGTCCTGGGATAGAGTCCCACATTGGAGGTAGCAGGGGTGGGGGGGGAGTCCCTGCTCAGCAGGGAGCCTGCTTCTCCCTCCCCTGCTACCCCTGCTTGTGCTCTCTCTCGCTGTCAAATAAATAATCTTTAAAAAAAAAACTGCTATGATATTCTCAATTGCCCTTAAGATTTTCCAGCTCACTGTCAATACAGAGCTGGCCTCGAGCTTCCATTCCACTCCCTTGATGGCTTTACATTACGTGAACTTACAGCCAAATTATTGGAGTTGCCAAATGTCCATTTAATTTGAGTGCTGAAGGTCAATTACATAAATTTACTGCTGTACTAAGCGGCTGGATGTACATATCATGAGCCAATTAGAGGACGTTTCCATGCTGTTTGATCAGAGGGAAACCCTGTGTTCCTGTCATGGACACTGTTATTGCTAGAAGGTTCCGCATAACCTAATTCAGGGGCCACATACACAATCTCCTGCAAATGTACTGCCTCCCTGGCTCATTCATGGTTGATCTTTCCAAAGGCCTTCCTTTCTTCTCCTTCACCAAGAGGAAGTATCTCCCAGCGGGGTCCGCGAAAGCAACTCACAAGAAACAAATGATGAGGTCCATTATCAAAGATGTTTCGATTAAAAGCAACATGCCCTTATTAAGATAAATTGAGGGTTCAGAATGGTGATTTCTTTTTTAATGGTCCCTGCGATGTCGAGGCAACTCGTGCCCCTGCCACTTATTGAAGATGGAGTTGGGCTGAGCTTATTGGTTTTCCTGGGACCACAAGGATGCCCTTCTCACTCCACCATGATTGACTTTTAATCTGTGGCAGACGTTCAATGACTTCCTGGCAGAAACAGTTCAGTAATAAGTCAGACTCTCTCTGCAAGGATCTCTCTGGACCCTTCCTGGGAATACAATTAAGCAACATGAATTTTCCTTGTAGCGTGACTCCCCATCCCTTAAATTCTATTCTGCTACACTCGGTGAGCTCCAGTTAAGTACGTGTGGGTAGAAATGCACCTCCAGCTATCCCATCCAAAGTGGGATGGGAGCATACCCTCCCATCCAAAGTGGCTGGAGGACTCATTTACAGCTTTCAGCCTTTGGGTCAGAGTGGTTTTAAGATAAGTGAACTCCCACTCTTAGGGAACCAGTGGCAATACACAAAGAAGGATGATTTCAGCATGAAAGGGGTGTGGCTTGCCACTCAGAAGAGCTGTGTGCGCCCTACAGTTAGGGAATAAATCCTAAGAATCTAAATGAGTTTTGTCCTTGATTTGTGGTGGGGATTTAGCCAAGTCACTCCTGTCCAGATCTGGACCTCAGATTTCCTATCTATGAAATATGAGTGTTGGACATAACCAGGGTTTGGAAAAATCAAACGACTTCAATGGCATAGCAGGTAAGACAAATGAGTTTACAGAACTGAACTAACAACTTAGGGAAGCCAGAGTGTGCACGCCCTACTGAAAAGAAAACTGGTGGGCGCCTGAGTGGCTCAGTCATTGGGCGTCTGCCTTTGGCTCCAGTCGTGATACTGGGGTCCTGGGATTGAGTCCCACATCCAGCTCCCTGCTCAGCAGGAAGCCTGCTTCTCCCTTTCCCCCTCCCCCTGCTTGTGTTCCCTCTCTTGCTGTGTCTCTCTCTGCCAAATAAATGAATAAAATCTTTTAAAAAAAGAAAGGGGTACCTGGGTGGCTCAGTGGGTTAAAGCCTCTGCCTTTGGCTCAGGTCATGATCCCAGGGTCCTGGGATCGAGCCCCGCGTCTGGCTCTCTGCTCAGCAGGGAGCCTGCTTCCTCCTCTCTCTCTGCCTGCCTCTCTGCCTACTTGTGATCTCTGTCTGTCAAAGAAAGAAAGAAAGAAAGAAAGAAAGAAAGAAAGAAAGAAAGAAAACTGGTAACAATATCAACGATTGTGGAAGTAATAATAATAGTTAATACAATGGAACACTTACTACCCCAGGCGCTTACCCTGAACACTTATCATGTATTAGCTTGACGTGCTTCTCACAGCACTCCTAGGGGGTAGACCCCATCTCCATTTACAAATGAGGAAACTGAGGCACAGAGATGTTTAGTAAATTGCCCAGAGTCACACAGCTGATGAGGGAAAAAGAAGTCTCTGTGGGTAAGACTTGGGAATAATTGGCTAGTTTCTGACCTCTGGACCAGGCCTCTAAAGTCCTTCCATCCGTAACAATCAGAGTCTCTATGAAAAGTAGAATCTGAACATAATAGTTTCTCAGTCGAGATTATTCAAATCATCATCTAGGAGTCAAATTCTAAGCAGCAGGTAGCATTTATGGAGCATCATTGTCAGATCCCATGTTAAGCACCAACAGGTAATCATCCGTGAACCCACCCAATCCCCTTTTACAGAAAAGCTGAAATTCAGTAGAGGATGGTTGAGGTCAAGGTCACAGACCTAGGAAGTGGCAGAGCTAGGACTTAACTACAAGCCTAAATATGCTATAAACTCAAGCAGCCTTCCTCCCCACCCCTGCCTGCTCTTTTTATAAATAAAGTTTTATGAGAACAGAGACACACGTTCAGTTACATATTGTCTGTGGCTGTTTTCCTGCCACAGACCAAATGGCCACAAAGCCTGAACTCTTTACTGCCTGACCCTTTACAGAAAGTTTGCGGGTCCCAGTCCCTGGAAGGGTACAGGGAGAGCCTGCAGAAGGCAGTGGAGGCAGAAGAGAAGGGCCTATGCGGACTCTGTCCAGGTCAGGGTGGGACAGAGAACCAGGGAGGGGTTGGGGGGGTGTTCAGTGGCGTTTTTACAAGTGGATAGATAAAAAGATAAGGAGTTTGAAATTTGGACAAAGACTCAGCTCAGGCAAGAAGGCTTCCGATAGAGGAGGGGAGCAAACTGGGCAGTAGATGGCATTTCTACAAGGCAAAGATTGAGATCCTGCTGCTGCTTTCAAAACGGATGCTGCTGTGGTTCACACCGCTCCCCAGGGCTTCATTCTCTAGAAGGAGCCCAGCCACGGAGTGGAAGGTGCTGGAAGTTCAAGGATCAGGAAACTGGATTTCAGATTGGGGTGGGGGGGGGGTATGGGGGGGGGGGCGACGCTTTTCATTCCCTTATTCCTTTCCTTAGACATTCATGAAACACCTGCTGTGTCTGGGCATCTGGTGGGAGGGGATGGGGGCAGAGAATGTTAAGGAGAGCAGGGCTTATGAAAACAGGAAAAAGGTAGAGAGAGAAGAGTGTGAGAGAGAGAAACACAAGTGGTGGGGAAGGGAAAGCCAGCAGCAAGTGAGTCATACAGATACAGAAATAAGGAGGGAAGGAGAATAGGAGAGGAAATGGGAAAATAAAATGGACACACCAGGAGTGCCTGGGCGACTCAGTCCCTTGAGCATCTGAATCTGACTCTGGGTTTCGGTTCAGGTCATGATCTCAGGGTTGTGGGATGGAGCCCCATCTCCTGGCTCCATGCTGAGAGTGGAACCTACTTGGGATTCTTTCTCTCCATCTCCCTGTGCTCCTCCCCGGCTCAGTAAATCATTACCTACATTGTTTCCCTGTGCGATGTGATGTGATGTTCTGTTTGGCCATTGTTCACAGATTTTTTTTTTTAAAGATTTTATTTATTTATTTATTTATTTATTTGAGAGAGTGAACGTGAGGAGGAGGCAGGGGTAGAGGGAGAAACAGACTCCCCACTGAATGGGTAGTTGGATGCAGGACTCGATCCCACAACCCTGAGATCATGACCTGAGCGGAAGGTAGGTGGAAGATGGATGCCTAACCCACTGAGCCACCCAGGCGCCCCTGCTATTTGTAGATCTTAAGCCACTCTCAACCTGGAGGCATTCAGAGGCTACAGTCTGCTCAGTTCTAAAAGGGGAACTCCATCTCCCACGGGCCACCGGGAGTCTAAAACATTGCCTGATGGGCACAGGTAACGCTAAACTTGGACATGAATGAGGCCACTGCCAGAAAGTTTCCTACTCTGTTTCCAGGCAAAGAATTTAAAGAACTCAGTTGTCTTAGGAGATAAGGTTTACAGAGGAAGAACAGGGTAAGGTGGTGTGGAACTACACGCTATCAGAGCCAGAAGAAACCAATGAGGAGGAGGAGAAGGAAAGTACAGGATAAGGGTGATCCAGCAACAAAACTAGCATTTGTTGGTTTACTATGTCTGGGCGCTACGTTAGTTGTACCAGCTTCATTTGTGAACTCTCCTAAAATCGCTATGAGACATATTACTCCATTTCTCAGAGGAGAAAACCAAGGCTCTGGAAAGAAAACTACTCACCCAAGCTCCAAGCTCGGGCAGAGCTGGGATTTGAACCCATTTCTCCAAGTCCTGAGACTCTAGGTCCTTCTCTAAGTGTGGACCCTAGATCATCACCATCACAATCAGATTCCCAGGCCCCAACCAGATCCACTGAATCAGGACCTCTGCGGGAGGATAGCCTCAGATCTGCATTTTGACCCAGGTGATTTCTACATCTTCTGAGGTCTGGGGATTAACCATATGGGACTCATGTTCCAAACCAGTTCTTTTTTTTTTTTTTTTTAATTTATTTATTTGTCAGAGAGAGAGGGAGAGCGAGAGAGCGAGCACAGGCAGAGGCAGAGGGAGAAGCAGGCTCCCCGCTGAGCAAGGAGCCCGACGTGGGACTCGATCCCAGGACGCCGGGATCATGACCTGAGCCGAAGGCAGCCGCCCAGCCAACTGAGCCACCCAGGTGCCCCTCCAAACCAGTTCTTAAACTGTGATCTATGGACAGCTTTCCAAGACTCCACAACCCACTGATAATAGACTGGAGTCTTGTTCAACACGTGCCCACCCTCTTTCTTCTCCCCTGTGGGGCAGTGTCTTCCCCACTGACTTTTTTAACACTTTTTGATTTAGTTCAGGCTACGAGATGTGAGCAGAAGGGATGAACCATGAACCAAGTTTATGTGGTGTAGCTTGTCTCTCGAGTGTCTGCCATCACCGCAAAAAGAACATAACCCTACAAGCAGGTGGCCTTTCCAGCCTGGGCTCCAGAATTGGACCCATGAATGGTCCCAAAGCCTAGAGCTAAGCACAGCCAACCCATAAGCAGAAAATGAGGGATGCCTGGGTGGCTCAGATGGTTAAGCAGCTGCCTTTGGCTCAGGTCATGATCCCAGCGTCCTGGGATCGAGTCCCGCATCGGGCTCCTTGCTCGGCAGGGAGCCTGCTTCTCCCTCTGCCTCCGCCTGCCACTCTGTCTGCCTGTGCTCGCTCTCTGGCTCTCTCTCTTTCTCTGACAAATAAATAAATAAAATCTTTAAAAAAATTTTTTTTTAATTAAAAAAAAAAAAAAAAGAAAATGAAACACCCCAGCCAGCCCACATACATGCCAGTGACTTGAGCAAGAAAGGCATGCTTGCTGTCCACCATTGAGTTTTGGTAGGATTTGTCATGCAGCAAAAGCTGACCAATACACCTAAGTACATACCCTATATTGTGTGCCCATTTTTATATTGTGGGTCCACTTTTCTAGACAGAGGGTTCATATATCTTTCAACAAATTCTCAAAAGACCAGGGACCCCCAAAAGTCTTAAGAACCAGAGATTTACTTAAAGATCTTTCCCATTCTTGGGGAAGCATCAGGTTCCAGGAATTGAGCTGAATGAGTTTTCACTGTCTTTCCTTTGCCTCTTAGAAGACAATGTTTATCCAAGCCTTAATCTTTAAGGGGTCCAGAACGAACATGCTATAGGAGTTTTGAAAAGGGGGCTTGGGGGATGGTCTTGGGACTCATTCTTGAATCCTTGGACTCTTCAAACATCACAAAATATCAAATAAAACAAAACAGGAGGAATTATTACAGCACAGGGAGTCATTTTATAAGATGTTCCTCCTCTAGAATCTTACTACTTACCCATTCATCTCTCCAGTGGAAAGAAATTTCTCTCCACCTCTGGGAAATAAATATAAATAGCTCAGTCAATGTTTTGCCAGAGATGTGAAAAATTAAAAATATCATGCCCTAGTCTGGGTTGGCTTCTATATACATAAATATATACAGAACCGACATTCAACACCTCAATCATGAAAATTATGCTAACATGTCACAGGACATTAATTTTTTCAAGATCATTGGGTAATATTTTTAGGAGTTTGTGAGTACACAATTTACTTTCTTTTGTTCTTTTTTTTTTTTTTTTTACCTGCACTTGATGAAGTAACAGCTCCAAGGACCCTTGGTAGAAGCCACAAGGCCCCCTGAGGAGGTATGGAATGACCTAGCCAAGGGTCCCTCTATTTGTTTTACCTCCCTGCTCATATATTATCCCGAGTTGGAGGCCAAGCAAGCCAATCTGTTAGCAATCCATTTTCCTGCGCTGGCCTCATCCCCTTGGCTGTTATTGGCCGAGTATTTCAACCTGGATGGATGGGTTCTGGCCAGTCAAGGGGAAGCAATTGAACTTGAACCAAGTCCAGCTGGTGGGATTTCTGATTCCCAGCATGACCTACTGCCTTCAAGGAGAGCAGGATTCAGGCGGTTGTTCGGGAGGTGACAGGGAGGAGAGCGAGGAAGGGCAGGTGTGTTTGCACGCCATAACCCAGGGCTGAGTGCAGACTACTGGAAGGGTTTCTCAGGAGTGTGGGAGGAATTAGCAGCGCTTCTCCCTGCTGTCCACTGAAAATGGCCATGCTCTCTGTCCTTCTGGGTTTTGTGCATCTTTTGTCAACTCAATCAGACAGGCCGAGCTTGAATCCACACCTTCTTTGGAGACAGGACCTGAAAGAGGTTAATTATGGTAAACTGAGGCCTGAAAGCACATTGATGTGCTCGCCAACCAGGATGTTCACCCAAGCCTCAGTGCCAGACGCTTATGCTGGGGTTTGGTTTTGCAGGCATGGTGGACTGTATCACAGGGCTGACAGCACCTGGCTCAAAGCCTCAGCCTTCTCATCCTGAGACCCATCTTCCCACGCGCTGCTTACACCATCTAGGAACCTACCACGGTGTCACCTGATACACTCAGTGTGGCCCTGGGGTCCTTCCCACTGACACCATCTAGGGACCTACCACAGCGTCACCTGATTCAGTGTGGTCCTGGGGTCCTATCCTGATTAACGAAGACAGTCCTATCACCTAGGAAATTTCAAGAGTTTAGAGCGCTATCCCAGGAGCCAGGGACAAAGGCCAGCTACATTTTTTTATCATACAACATGTATATATGTATCTGGGCATTATGGGAACACACAAATGCTACATGTAATTGTTCTATTTGTATAGCGTATGCATTGCAAAGAGATGTCCCGACATGTTCATAGTGGTCGTCTCCAGAGGAGGGATTTGGAAGGAATGCTCTTCTTTTTGTGATTTTCAAGGTTTTAATGAAAATACATTGGCTTTGTAGTCAAAATTCTGTTTCTTCTCATTTTGAATGGCCAGTCCAGGAGGCTCAGTACAGTGGTTTAAGGACTTGGATCAAATTCCCATCTCATCGGCTGTGTGACTTCCCGGGACTTCAGTTTCTTCTTGTGCCAGATGGAATTTATAGTAACAGTTCCTGCCCCTGAGCTCAGCTGCTGTGGACAGAGCTTATTATGGCATCCAAGACTTGGTAATTAGCTATTATTGGATCATTATAGTGGCGACCGTGGTTAATGTTCTTGTAACTCAC
Source organism: Mellivora capensis (assembly GCA_004024625.1). Lineage (NCBI taxonomy): Eukaryota > Metazoa > Chordata > Mammalia > Carnivora > Mustelidae > Mellivora > Mellivora capensis. The sequence continues at coordinate 12,716 of PISX010017461.1, forward strand.
CTCACCATCTAATAAGTCACCTGGGAAATGATATTACTGAGCACCTGCAGTATGCAGGGCAGTGAGTGATCCAGACCTGGGAGACCCACACCTCTCGATGTCTCCAGAAACTTACAGCCACCTTGGAGAGATATGCAAACCCACCTGGGGTAGAGGGTAGCACGTGCTCAGACATGTCATCTACTGAGATGCTGATTGGCACCTAAAAGCCGGAGGTAGCCCTGCAGGGGCTGGTGGGGCTCAGAGAGTTGGGGGGGTGCATGTCAGAGGAGAGTGGTACCTGGGCACAGGGCTGGGAGTGGTCTCAGAAAGCAGATCATTCTCCCAGTCTCCGGCCCTTCCCACTCCTTACCTCTTATGGGCTCACATTTCCCACCACCTGGCACCTCCCTCCCATAAGGTGATACAAGCTTCGCAGGAAAACCCTACGAAGTACATCATCAAGATTCATTTTACAGATGGGAAAACTGAGGCTCACAGAGGTGGTCACACGGTCACACGCACCCAGTTAGAGTAAGTGGAGGAGTTGGGATTCAAACCCTTCAAACCCAGTTTAGAAGCCAGTACGGCATGCAGTTTTGGTCTGGGACCACCAGTAGCAAACCAGGACGGAGCCATACAGCTGGCGGATGGGAGACATCTCCTTTCCTGTTCAGGGACCAGAATCTTCTCTCCTCCATGGTCTTCTGTGGACTATTCAGAACTGTATCTTGGTCCCTGATTGTAACAACCTAAGGAATTGTAAGAAAATAAAAACAAAAACAAAAACCAGGAAACACCTGGAGCATCTGGCTGGCTCAGTAGGTTGGGTGGCCAACTCTTGACTTCGGCTCAGGTCATGATCTCAGGGTCATGAGATTGAGCTCCGCATTGGGTTCCATGCTCAGTGGAAGCCTGCTTAAGGATTCTCTCCCTCTGCCCCTCCCCCTTCTTGTGCTCTCTCCCCTTCCATTCTCACTCTTGCTCTAAAATAAAGAAATAAATCTTAAAAAAATAAACCTCACACACACACAAAAACCTGAGAAACACCATCCACTTAAAGATGGAAACTTACTGCAGGTTGCAGTGACCAGAGGGGATTTCTAGCACACATGTTTGTAGGAGGAGGGGTACAATTCTAGGTTTTATTTTTTTAAATATCATATTATTTTGATTTTAGGATTAGATAGACCTGAGTCTCAGTGAGACCCATTCACTGAACCATAATGGAGTAAAATTTCCCACTGGGAAGGGACAGAGGGAGGAAGTTAACATTTATTTCTGTCTCATAAACATCAGTGGCTATGCTAAATGACAGACATGTGTCATCTCGTTAAATCTTCACAACCACTCCAAGATGAAGCCACTATTATGAACCCATTTTATATATAGGGAAACAGAGGTTCAGAAAGGTGAAATGATTTGCCCATCCTCCCCATCCCTATGTTGCACTGCCTCCCTCTCTCCAGAACAAACTGGGAGTGGCACAAGGGGAGGTGGGCAGGGGCATGGGCAAAATAGATGAAGGGGGTTAAGAGGTACAGACTTCCAGTTATAAAATAAATAGGTCACAGGGATGAAAAGTACAGCATAGGGAATGCTGTTGATTAACATTCCAATAATGTTGTATGGTGACAGATGGTACCTACATTTACTGGGATGAGGACTGATACATAGAATTCTCAAATCGCTATATTGCACACGTGAAACTAACACAGCATTTTATGTCAACTCGACTTCAATGCTGATAGTATGTGTACATATATATATACATATATGCACATATATAAAACAATAAAAATACACTTTTTGTGTGTGTGTGTGAAGCGGGCAGAACAATGCCCGCTTCACATGGGCTGCAGAGTGCCACACAGACCAGGGGTTCAAACTTGACCTCGCTTCTTGTCTATTTCGGAAAAGCATTTTCTCAGACCTCCCCGCCCACATCCACAAGACCAGGGTACTAATACGTCTATAGCAGGATTGTCATGTTATTCAGGGGCAGGGCATATCTATGAAGCACCCAACACAGTCCCTGGCACAGGGGGTCATGTGATAGATGTTGTGGATGTGGCTGTGCCCAGACCTTGAACACAAAAGCAGTGGTCAACAAACTTTAATCCTCGCCACACCCACCCTTCTGGCTACAATATGGGGAAAGTCAGCAGCAGGAAGAGAAGCAATTTTTGCTTTCAAAAAGCTCATAGCCTTGACCGTGAGAGCAGAAAGACCATGGAAATGGCAAACAGTGAAAAGAAACTATCTCTAATTGTATGAGCCAGGATGGAATAAAGAAATGCCGACTCCAGTTAGCTTTTAAAAATGCATGTATTGGTCCATAAAATGGAAGAGTCCATTGAATTTTAAACTGCCAGTGTAGTGGCTAAAAGGTTGGGATCGCATGCCCTCAGGTCGAATTTGATCAGGGGGTATCAACACTATGAGGCGCAACATCTTTTCATTACAAATGATCTGTCATGCCGCCTTTACAATTCTGAAATGAAATTCACAGATGATATAATCCACCTATCACAGAATTTAGTAGAAAACCAATACAAGTTCCTGTCTGTATTACCAAGGAAAGAAAACAGAATAGACGCACATAAAAATATGCAGGTCAATTTCTTTGAGTAAATACTGAGTAGCGGAATTACCAGATCACGTGGTAATTCTATTGTTCATTTTCTGAGGAAGCTCTATAGTGTTCTCCACTGTGGCTGTGCCAGTTTGCATTCCCACGAACAGTGCATGAGGGTTCCCCTCCCCCGCATCCTCCCCAATACTTGTTATTTCTTGAGACTTTGATACTAGCCATTCTGACAGGTGTGAAGGGATAGCTCGTGGTGGCTCAGATTTGCATTGCCCTGATGATGAGTGATGATGAGCATCTTTTCATGTGTCTGTTGGCCATTTTTGTATTTTCTTTGGAAAAATGTCTCTTCATGTCCTCTGCCCCCTTTTAATTGGATTGTTTGGTTTTGGGTGTTGATTTGTATTTGTTCTTCATGTATGTTGGATAGTAATCCCTTATCAGATCTATCATTTGCAAATATCTTCTCCCATTCAGTAGGTTGCCTTTTCATTCTGTGAATGGTTTCCTTCACCATGCAAAAGCTTTCTATTTTGGTGTCGTCCCCACAGTTTATTTTTGCTTTTTTTCCTTTGCCTCAAGACATAAATATGTTGCTGAGGCTAATGTCCAAGATATCAATGCCTATGTTTCCTTTTAGAAAGTTCTATGGATTCAGGTATTACATTTAGGGCTTTAATCCATTTTGAGTTTATTTTTGTAGAGGGGGTGAGAAAGTGGTCCAGTTTCATTCTTTTGCATGTTGCTATCCAGTTTTACCAACACCATCTATTGAAGAGACTGTCTTGTTCACAGTGCATATTCTTGCCTCCTTTTTCATAGATTATTTGGCCATATAATCATGGGTTTGTTTCTTGTCTCTCTATCCTGTTCCATTGATCTCTGTGTCTGCTTTTGTGCCAGTACCCTACTCTTCTGATCCAGTAATTCCACTACTAGGTATTTACCCAAACCTTATATTTGTTGCAGTATTATTTACAGAAGCAACCTAAGTGTCCACTGATAGATGAATGGAAAAAGAAGATGTGGCACTTGTGCACACACACACACACACACACACACACAGTGGAATATTACTCAGCCATAAAAAAGAATGAGAGCTTGCCATTTGCAACATTGGATGGACCTAGAGGATATTACATTAAGTGAGATATCAGACAGGGAAAGACAAATACCACATGATTTCACTTACATGGGAAATCTAACAAACAAAACAAATGAACAAAGAAACAGGCTCATAAATAGAGAACAAACTGGTGGTTCCCAGAGGGAGGGGGTGTGGAGGGATGAGCAATACAGGTGAGGGGGATTAAGAGGCACAAACTTCCAGTGGTTAGGAAAAAAAAAAGTCACGGAGATGAAAAATACACCACTGGGAATATAATGAACAATATCGTAATAAAAGTTGTGTGGTGACGGATGGTGACTACACTTACCATGGAGAGCAGTGAGTAATGTGTAGAATTGTTGATCAATATGTCATACACCTGAAACTAATATAACATTGGCTGTCAACTATACTCTAGTAATAAAAATATATATAATAAAAATATATATTATATATGATAAAATATATAATACATCATATATAATAATATATATATATAATAAAAATACACGTCAATACATAAATGTTCAGGTACAACTCCACTCAAAGACACAATGAAGTCAACAAAAGTTTTCACATTTAAGAGATGTGAAACAATATTTAGTTTCACATTGTCAACAGAATTAGTTTATATTTAACATATGAGAATCATGGCACCATAAGGATGTTCCTACATACAAACATATTCCACAGAAAGTTCCTAAATGTCATTTCCCTGTCTCAAGTTTTTCATACCCAAATTTCATGGAACGGATGCATCTCTCATTGAGAACTGACATGTGTAGAGGAAGAAACAGTGTGTCTGTCTCCAAAACTCAATGCAACATTTCAAACAAAATGCTGGACAGAGCACTTCTAATGCTACACTCTAAAAACAATGGGTAGAACTTCGGGATCAGAGATGGAAAAGCACGTCCCATGTCAACCAGGAGTAGGAGTTTCCTATGTCACTGCTGCTAAGAGAAGCCATGTTGTTATGAACTGTGCTGCTGTTTATTTCCCTTTCCAGCACCTTTGTTGGGATATAATTTACATACATGAGCCTGCATCCATCTTAAGTGTGCAATTCAGTAATTTTTTAAAGGATTTTATCTATTTATTTGTCAGAGAGAGATCACAAGCAAGGGAAGCAGCAGGCAGAGGGAGAAGCCGGCTCCCAGCTGAGCAAGGAGCCGCATGTGGATGTGGCTATGGGATTCGATCCCAAGACCCTGGGATCATGACCTGAGCAGAAAGCAGACACCTAACCAACTGAGCCACCCAGGTAGGTGTCCCATGCAATTCAGTAATTTTTGACAGATATGCGCATGTGGGAAAGCATTGCCACAGTCAAAGTAAAGTATACGTCCATCATGTCCCAAAGCTGCTTGTGCACATTCGCAGCCCATTCCTCCTCCGCTCTCAGCCCCAGGCAGCCACCAAACCAAAGCAATTATTTACTACCATGATACTGATTATGTGATGGCGGTGTAGGCTTTCAATAGCCTCAATGCGTTTGACAATACAGAACTTTACTTGTGTTTTGGTTGCATTTTAGGAAATTGGTTGGGGATTTGGCATTGATGTGGAATGTGATATAATATTTTGTTTTATTTTATTTTATTTTATTTTATTTTATTTATTTCGTGGAACCCAACACAGCGCTTGAACTCAGGACCCTGAGATCAAGACCTGAGCTGAGATCCAGAGTTAGACGCTTAAGCAACTGAGCCACCCAGATGCCCCATAACTTTCTTACTTTCAAACAATGGAAACTAAGACTTCTGCTTCCGGGAAGATGAAATATATGTACTTTTTCCTAGTCTTCCCATCAAGTACAACCAGAAACCCTGGATATTATACATAAGACAAACATAAGACTTTGAAAAGTAGAGAGATGAGCTAAGGACCTTGGGAATTGGGGAGGGATTTTTCTTGGCTTCAGAGATCCCAGAGTTGAGCTCAAGAGCCTGGCAACCTGGAAACAAACCAACAGGTCCAGACAAAACAAACAAACAAAAGACAAAACAAAAACTCCAATAAAAGCATGCTCTTTCGGGGCGCCTGGGTGGCTCAGTGGGTTAAGCCTCTGCCTTCGGCTCAGGTCATGATCTCAGGGTCCTGGATCGAGTCCCGCATCAGGTTCTCTGCTCAGCGGGGAGCCTGCTTCCTCCTCTCTCTCTGCCTGCTTCTGATCTCTGTCTGTCAAAATAATAAATTAAAAAAAAAAAATCTAAAAAAAAAAAAAAAAAAGCATGCTCTTTCTACGCAGAAGGACAGGAAAGAGCCAGCCTAGCAGGACAGAAGACTTTTAGACAACTGCTCTCCTGCTCCCAAACGCGGAAAAATCCATAGCCACCTCCACCCCCACGCCAGCAAAGACTGACAGGGAGCCTAGATATCTACCTTTACGAAGCTGTGAGAAGGTGCCTCAGCAGTCCTGCTGGCTTAGTGTTCGAGGGGTCCCTGTAAAGAGCTAGGACTTCAATCTTCACCAACAAGCTGGGAGCCCCTTCCCAGACTTCCACCTCCAGCTGGCAGAAAAGAGGTGTCCCTCCCCTCCCCATTAGGGTGACCCTCAGAAGAAGCCTAAGGAAGAAGCAGGAAAGTCACCCCGTGGTAACAAGGCCACGCCCACCTCAGTGTCAGCGGACACCATCTGGGGAGCTGGAACCCACCCTCCGGAAGTAACAGGAACCCTGCCCTCCTCAGGTGTCAATGGCAGGAAGTCTGGGCCTCTACCTACTCTGGCAGCGACTGGGTGGCATCCCTCCCTACCACATGCCCTGCCAGGGCAGTGTCAGACAAAGCCAGCTAAAACCAAGTCTTCAAATACAATTCAGAGTCTCAGAACAAAATACGCACATGTCCCGGCTTTAGGCAAAAATCACTTGTCATAGCAAAAACCAGAAAGATCGCAAATGGAATAAAAAAGGCAACCAAGAGGTGTCAACACCAGGAGGACGTGAGATGCTGGGATGATCGATCTCACAATGATTTTAAAGAAGCCACGAGGCAAATGTTTCCATATGCAATTATGAACATGCTTGAAACAAGTGAGGAAAAAAAAAACACACAACAGAAATCCTCAGCAAAGAACTAGGACATCTCAGCAAAGAAAGGGCAGATATGAAAAAGAAACAGATGAAAATTTTAGAACAGAACAATATAATCACCGAAAGAAAGAGCCCAGTGGGTCAGCTAACAGTGGAATGGAGAGGACAGGGGAAAAACAGTGAACTGAATTACAATGTAATAGAAATGACCCAGTCTGAACCATAGGGAGAAAACAGACTAGAAAATAAACAGACTCAGGACCTATGGAACTGTGACAAAATGTCTAATATTGGGGTCATTCAGAGACTGGAAAGAGGGGAAAGGCAGTGAGGTTGAAAATGTACTCAAAGAAGTAATGGCTGAAAACTTTCCAAATTTGTCAAAACACATAATGTACAGATGCATTCAAGAAGCTGAGTGAACCAAAGACACAGCATCATTAAATTTCTGAAAACGAAAGGCAAAGAAAAAAACTTGAAAGCAGCCAGAGAAAATGTTTGTGCAATTCACTTTCATTGTGTATCAAGCAGTTGTTGGTTCGTATTTATGTTTCCATGGTTTTCCAGTGTATGAAAACCCCCCGGGTTTTTTAGAATATTTATTTATTTATTTTAGAGAGAATGAGAGAGAGAGAGAGCACAAGTGGGGAGGAGGGGCAGAGGGAGAGAGAGAGAATCCCAAGCAGTCTCCCTGCTGAGTATAGAGCCCGATATGGGGCTTGATCCTAGGACGCTGAGATCATGACCTGAGCTGAACCAAGAGTTCCTTGGTTACCTGACTGAGCCACACAGGGTTGCAGACTTATGACCCATTAAGGGAGTACATGATTTGCTCCTGTTTTTAGCTCTTAGAAAAGCTTTTGTGGAGATACTTGAGCAGGTCTTTGGTGAACATAAGGAGGCATTTCAACTGGGTACATACGTTGGAGTGAAATTGTGGGATCATAGGGGAGGTGGTTATGTTCAGCTTTAATAGAAAGTGCCGGAGTGCTTCCAAAGATTTCCAGTTGGTCCACACCTTGGAGACAACCAACAACATTGGACAACTTCCCAAACTTGCCCTAGGAGCTGTGCTGCCTTCACAAAGTATTGATTAACTGGTCAAAGGATGTTGGGAGTCCTAACTCCTTCTCTACTTTCACCTCTCTTGCAAGCCTCTGTGTGGCTTCCCTTTAGACAGGTGCCCTGTGGGATGGGCAGACAGCTGTCAGCAGCTCCCGATCTGCATTCTAGTGCATTGAGCCTGGCAGAGAATGAGGCATTTCCCTCCCCTTCTTGGGTCCCTCCAGCCTGGGCTGAGGAATGAAACTTTCAGGGCTGTTCATCCTGCCTCCATTCATTAACCGATCAGTGATGGGGGAAGAGTACCAACTCTCATTGGCCAGACCTTGGTCACATGCTTATCTGGGGATGGTGGAACAGTCAACTCCACCTGCGGTAATTATATGAGGAATGAGGGAAAGGATTGCCAAGAGAAAAATGGTGCTACTGTTGCCAGAAGTGTCGCTGGGTAGGAAGAATGCCACATATCCACTCAAAGGTCTTGTGCTAAACCAGGTGATGGAGACAGAGTTCTCTAAAGAGACTGGGAATATAAAGGATTTGGGGATCAGACTCCAAACAGAAGTTAGGAAGTAAATCTTAGAGGAGGACGTTTATAAGGTATAAATATAAAGCTTTATACTTAGGTCTTAAAAATTGCATGTGTACAAGATGGATTTTGTGAAAGCTCCTATATCTGAGTAAAAGAGGTGGTTTTTTGGTCAGACCAAACTCATTGTAAGTCATGAGTGCATTGCCATAGACATAAAAGCTACAACTTCTCAAGGCCAAGTTAACAGAGGTATGGGGGCTAAATGAGGGAGGTGATGATTCCATACATGGAATACTGAATTTCATCTGTTTTTCCTCATATGATAAAGGACCACAAAAGAGTGTATCCAGATAGATGGAGGGAGCTCAAAACCAGTTTTGTGAGATGTGAGTAAAGAAACACTTGTGAGAAAAGATTAGTTGTGTTCTGTAAGACCAAAAGATGTAAGCTTAGAGATCTAGCTGTTAACACAAGGATGAAATTCCTGCTGATTGTCTGTAGACATTTTCCAGGTCAAAACAGACTGATTGCTTTAAAGAATATCATAGTTTGGTTTTGGACACCAGAGCAGTACGGATACCAGTTTGGCTTTTCCCAAAATGTGTCCCATGAAAAAGAGGTCAAATCTCCTGGGGAGACACCAGTCATGATCACTAAGCTCTCCTTCTCAAATTCACAATAAACATATGAAAGATGCCAACAAAGCATTCAAACAAGAAGCCTTGGTTATGTAGGCTTTCATGAGGCTGATGCTTTCCAAAGGCATTTGACCAAAATATCTTCCTTTTTCGTCCTTAGTAACATCTCCTGACATCCCTTAGCACTAATGTTCTATCAAAACCAGTTCAAGAAATACTGGAGAACTTGGTGTTTAGAGTTCTAGCTGATCCAGAGACCCATGCCTTGTTGGGAATGGGCAAAATCAGTAAGGACCATTCAGTTTCTTGTTCTCTCTCTCTCTCTTTCCTTCCCCTTTTACCAGCAAGAAAGTTTGAAGCCCTAGCTCTACTGCCCCATTCCAAACTTCTTTCTGAGTAAGGTTCACAATTTGCAATTAAGTTACCACAGGATGCATGTCTGCTTGTGTTGGAGACTGTGATAGCTAGTTGGCTGCGTAACAAACCATCCTGAAAAATCAATGTCTCAGAACAATGTTCAGCTCACGTGTCTGTGGGTTTACCAGATGGTTATGTTTAGCTGAGCAGTGATCAGAGAGACACGGGTAGCGGATTGCCTGGGTTTGCTTGGCCTGGAATGACTTTGGTCAGGACAGCACCTGTCCACGGCATGTCTCCCATCCTCCAGCAGACTAGCTTGGGCTTATTCATGGGAGCCGGTCAGGGTCCCAAGAGAATGAGAAAAATCCTGCAAGGTGTCTTGAGGCCTGGGTCAGAGCCTGTGGATCATCTCTTCTGCCTCAATCTTCTGGTCAGAGTAGGTCAGGAGGGCAGCCCACATCGAAGGAGCTGGAAGATTGACTCTCCCTCCTGACTTCAGGGCCCTCCAAAGTCTCATGACTTTGAATATCCTTGAACTGGGATATTAATGTAGTCAATCCCATAGCCAACATCGAGGGAAAAAATTCCAGGAAGTTTGACTTACCCTTTGACTGCCATCCCTGGCCAGAGAGTTAGATTCCTTTTATCCTTTATCTTTTGCGTGTGTAATATTGATTATGTTGGACCCCCAATCAGGGAGAAGCCTTCGGGCGCCTACCGTATATCAGGCATCATATTATGTGCAGAGGTAAGAAGTTAATATGCAGAGACACCACCCTCAAGTCAAGTGGGAGAGTCACATGCCCAGAAATGAAGTGATAAGAACTGCAGATTAGTAAGACTCAAAATTTGGTGGCCGCCCAAAGATGAATAGGGTTAACTCTGTTCAGGTCCGACAGAGAAGGGAACACAGAGGAAGAGCTCTGTGAGCTGGGATGAATGAGAAGTTTCCCCAGGACAAGCAAGGCAGGAAAGGCATTCCACAAAAGCATGGAGGCTTCAAATAGGAGGCTGAGTTCACTAAACACCAGGTATGGTGTAGGTGGGAGCCAGAGAGAAATAATGGGAGGTGAGTCTAAAAGCTAGGGAGGATAGAGGGCTTTGGAGGCTCTGCAGAGAAGTTCAACTTTACCCTCTGGGCCCTGGGAAGAGTCCCGGGGAGGGAATTAAGATGGGAGGTGGGGGGAGGGAGGGAGGTGACTTGGTCAGATTTGCATTCTAGAACATTCTAGAAGGATTTGGTAGGTGGGTGGTGGAGCAACCAGACTAGGAGCTGGGCAGGGAGAGAGGAGGTGTTCTCTCTGGAGCTGTCACATTTCAGATGCTGGTGGGACATGGGGTTGGGGATGGGGGTGGTGAGAACCCTCCTCAGAGCAAAATGCAGGAGACTGGGAGTCCCGAGGCAGGGAGGGGGCCCCGCAGGGAAACAGTTCCATCCCCTCTAGAAGTTTCCCACTTTTTTCTGCATCTCTCAACTGGCGTTTCTCTCTCTTCCCACACACACACACACACTGGAAGCGAGAACCTGAATCTTCCCGTGCATGGGTAGGGAGGGAGGTGCACCAAAAAAATCCCACAGCAGGAGAAAAGATATGCTTTCTCATGTGCAATCTCTAAAAAGTGCCGGAGCCTCAGATTCCGGCCACGCGTCCTTTCTCTTCTTGCTCCCCCCTTTGCACACGCGTGCATACTCACACACACACACACACACACACACACACACACACCATCTCCCACGGCCCGGGATGCCAGCATTTTGACATCTCTGCGCAAATCTGTGTTTTTCACTCAGGGCCATCTGTCGCTGACTCCGCTATAAATCTTGTTGTGTTTCCTTGCCATATGGCATAATTAATTACTTCAAGGCACAAAGGACCCCACTGCTCCGCAGGCTGGGAGCCAGCTGGCTCCGCGAGAAGCTATTGGCCACCATGAGGCATGGCCGGGCTACTGTACCCTGTCACCTAGCTCCCACCACAGGACCTGGAGTGGCCGAAGCCCCCAGTCCTTGTGGCAGTGCCTGGCAGCAGCCTGGGGGTGGCAAAGCCCTAGGGGCACGGGGCATATTTCTATACTGTCGGACCACACGCCGTCTATTCCCATAGAAGGGAGTGAGTGTCTATGAACTCAGCCTTGACCTCTAACGTCATTAATCTTCGTCATGTAATCACTGAGTCAAGAACACTCAGTGTATTCCGGTCAGGCCGTGGTTTGTTGGACTTCCAGATCTTTGGAGGGCAACTTGAGGGTGGGGGGCGGGGATAATTACAGCGGCTAAAGAGACATGGAAAGCTAAGACATGGAATGAGCACCCCCCAACACATGTGCACATGGGCCCTCCACATCTATAAACAAGCAGGATCCGACAAGCACCTCGTTCCCTTCCAGCTCAAGCATGCCAGGACTCCCTTGACCAACCAACAAATATTCAGTCCACTACCAGCCCTGTGCTAAGCGCCAAAGACACAACTCTGACAGGACAGTTGTGACCCATTTGCATGGAGCTTGCTCCTGAAAGACGGAGAACCATATAGGCGCTTGCTCTCTCTCTCTCTCTCTCTCTCTCTCATATACACGTAACCCGACCAAATGATCACAAGTGCGGGGAATCAAGTTAAATGACATCAGGGGCATCAACTTCAGAGAGAAGAATCCCAGAAGACCTCCTGGCGGAGGTGACTTTTGGTTAATCAGATTCATTGAGATGTAATCCACATACTGTAACATTCACCCTTTTAAAGTGTCCAATTCTGGAGTGCTTTAGGTTTTTAATGTATTTGTAAGGTTGTCCAGTCATCGTGATGATCCAGTTCTGGAACGTTTTGTCACCCTAAAAGGAAACCGTGTACCTGTGAGCAGTCACTCCCCAATCTCCCCTCCCCTCCTTCCCACCAGCAACCACTAATCTACTTTCTGTCTCTATGAATTTGCTCTTCTGGACGTTGACGATAAATGAAACCACACACTATGTGGTCTTCTGTGAATGGTTCCTTTCACCTAGCACAACGTTTTCAAGGTTTACCCACATTGTAGCCAGTGTTGGTAAGTCACTCCTTTTTACTGCCAAATAATATCTCATCAGATGGACAGAGCGCATTTCATTCATCTGTTCACCAGTTAATGGACCCTTAGGTTGTTTCCACTTCGGTGCTGTTATGAATGCTAAGAACTTCCCTGCACAAGTTTTCATGCGGCAACGTTTTAACTTTGACAAGGTGACATTTAGCCTGAGATCTGAAGGGTAAGAGAGGGCCAGTCAGGTAGACAGTGGGGGGAAGATTGTTCTGGGCTGAGGGACAGCAGAGGCCCGGGTCTGGACACGAGTGGACTCCAGGATCCCTGGTATGTCCCACAGACTTTAGAGGAATGGAAAAAGCATCCCAATGTGAAGGGTGCAGATCTGATTCTGCTGACCGGAGACTGGTCTCTTCCTAAGCCCTGTGATCTGTATTTCCTCTGTGTAAGGGTCCACTGTCAGCTCAGAGGGAAATATTGTGGATGGGACAAACTGAGGTGACATCCCGCAGGTCCCACATTTCAGGGAAAGTGTAGGATCCATGGGCAACAGGGAGTTGAATGGAGGAATTCAAGGTGGCGACACAATGTGGAGGCAGAGGGGTTTGAACGACAGCTCCTGGCACGGGCTTGAACTCATATGACCGTAGCTCCCCCACCATCCCACAAAATGCAGCTGGGCTGCCTTGCCACAAATATCCTCTCTCGATTTTCCAGATCACCGTGGCGACCACTGAGATTGTTTTCCCTTAAGGGCCCTTCCATTTGGTCCCCACCACCCCTAGCCTTACTGAAATACAATTGACACAACATTATGTAAGTATCAGGTGTACACATTTTGATCTGATACACTTGTATATTACAAAATCATTACCACCGTGCCAGCTAATACCTCCATCAGATCACATAATCACCGTTTTCTTTTTCTGTGGTGAGAACATTTAGGACCTACGCTCTTAGCAACCTTCAAGTGCATGATGCAGTATGAGAAACGATTATCCCTGCATTTGTTTCTAAGCTGGCTTCACCTGGATCAACCTGGCACTGTTTGCAAGGGGGTGGAGCTCGCACCAGCTCAGATGTCCCCAGAGAAGTCTCAGGGAAGGCAGTCCACTAAGTGCTGCTCCCCAGAGGGCTTTACGGGAGTGTGTTAAGACAGCAACAGGAGCATAAATCTGCCTACTCAGCAGGGAAAGAAGTGGAGCTGAGAGGAGTGAGGACCATAGAGCCAAGAGCTAGATCATAAAGCCACAAAGGGAACATCTGGCTCTTGAAAGTGGATTCTGGAGCTCTTTGCAGCAACCCTTTGGTCCATCAAGTACACTCTTTTTCACAGCTAACAAATCTTCACAGAAGACCTGGGTTTCTTATGTCTTTCTGCTCTATGATTTTTAACATTTCACTTCATAGTCCAAAATGGTTGCTGCAGCACCAGACATCCCTTGTGCATCACAGGTGGGAGTTGGGGGGGGACTTGAGGAGGTAAATGGCAAAACTACCCTGAGATTCCATTAAATTTACTTCTTTTAAGGCGTTTTTCTTGAAGTTCCATCTAATACCTTTGACTTAAATCCCTTTATATGCTCCTATCTGTAAGAAAAGCTAGGGAACATGTTGATATAGTCAGGAATGTGGCTGAGCCCAGCAGCAGAGAGTGGTTGTTACTCACGTGGAAGGGGAAGGTAGAAGAGAGGAAACTAATAGCCCCCACAGCAAGGTCTTGGCCGCCCTTCTTGGAGAGAGCTCCCCTGCCCACCCTCTCCCAAATAGCACCTTCTGGGCTAAACCTCTATTCTGAGTGTTACAGAGAGTGTATCACTCTCTGAGATACCTGTATAATTTCCTCATTAACTAACTGCCTCTCCCCACGAGAACGTAAGATGCAGGAGAGCAGAAACTGTATCTGTCTTATTCATCTGGCTCAGCATGGAGGGCTGTGCCTATGTGTGGTTGACTTGAATGGCCCCCATCCTATAGAAGGACCATGGGCCTTTGATGAGATACTGAGGCATGAGCCCCGAGCCTGGCATGAATGCTCTGAGACCAACTGGCATTTGCTATGCCATTTCCCTGTTGCTGCCATTGGCATGGCCTTGGGACTGCATTCTGGCCCATGGAAGAGGGTCAGAGTGACATGAGTCACTGGAACCTAAGCCTCTCATGCCATTTCCATGCTCTCTCTTTCCTCACTGGCCAACGAGTCAGTGGAGGCTCCTTGAATATAGGGGAGCTATAGCGTAGAAGAGGTCTGGGTTTCTGGAATGACTTTGAGCCACTGAGGTTCTGGGCTGTTTGTTACATGCAACATCCCATGCAATGTTACATGCATGTCACAACACATGCAACACGTCATTAGCCTTTGCTGTGTCAGAAGCCACTCCAAAATGCACCTTAATGCAACGTCTTTTGTCTCAAGATTCTTTGGGTGGCCTCTGCCATTTCCTCTACCAGACTCGCTCAGTTCATTGGCGTGGCTGCGTTAGGGCAGGGGGTGGGCTAGGCCAGAGGGTCCAAGAAATCCTCTCAACGTCTGGCCATGGGGCTGGCTGCCTAAGGAGCCACCTCCGATTTCCTCCACGTGGCCTCTCCTCTACTAGTAGGCACAGCCTGGTGGTCCCACGTTCCAAGAGGGCAAGAGAAATGAGACCCAGCCTCAGGAGGTACACTGCCTTAGCCTAGCCGTATCCTGTCACAGATTCAAGAGGGTGGAGACGCAGACTCCACGTCCCGAGGGGAAGAGTAACGAAAGCCCATTGCCAAGGCGAGGGGACCCAGAGAGACAGGACTCTTTGGGCGTCATTATTATACTGTCCACCCCAAGGAGTTCATGTCACAGATGCGCGCAGCTGGCATTTCTGCACCTCCCCCTCCCATTCTTGTTTCCTGCCCCAAGTAACTGCTTTTCTGCCGGGCTCTCAGAGGCACAGGTTTGGTGACAACAGGGAAGTCAGTGGGAATTGACTCAGCAGGATACAACTGCATTGACAGGAGCAAAGGGAACTGCCCTCCCGGGCTTGGCTTGGGGCCTGGAGCTCAGAGGAAAGGTCACGCACTCCTGCTGGCTGGAGGTCTGAGTCAAATAGCTGTTAAACCAAACAAACGAACACCCACCTCCACCACCGCCCACACAGATGTGACCGATTCTTTCCTTGAGAGAGAAAAGAAAAGACTTTTCTTTGTTGTTTGACATTCTGACCCCTGCTGCATAGAAACTAAAAATAATACCCATAGGGAGAGTGCTGTATGCTTTTCCCATTGTTCTTTGCACTCAGGACAGCATATGACATCCACGGACACCTAGACTGGAGAGGAAAGGGAACTTGGGACGTGAGCAGCAGGGTCCGGCTTCAGCTATTGGTCTTCCAAAATTGAAGTTTAAATTTTTATGAATTTACCTTTTATAAATCCATTCATCTATACCATCCCACCTACCCACCCACTCATCCACCCACCCATCTCCCATTTACCCATCCATCTACCTTTCCATCTATCCATCTACCTGCCCATCTACCCATCCATCCATCCACCCACCCAACCACCCATCATTGCTTCCATCTGTTCATCCATCCATTTTTCTATCCTTCTTTCCTTCCTCCCTTCCTTCCATCTGTCCATCCATCCTTCCTTCCATCTGTCCAGCCATCCATTTTTCCATCCTTCCTTCCTTCCATCATGTATCCATCCATCCATCCATCCTTCCTTCCATCTGTCCATCCATTTTTCCATCCATCTCCCTTCCTTCCTTCCTTTCTTCCTTCCTTTCTTCCTTCCTTTCATCCATCCATCCATCCATCCATCCATCCAACATTTATTGTGTGCCTTCTATGTGTTCAGCACCATGCCAGGAATTCACTGGTGAACAAGACCCATTAGGAATCTGTCCTGGTGGAGTTTCTAGTCCAGAGGAAGTTCAGACAATAGCCAAGGAAACAAAACAACAAATATTAGAATTGCTTTTTGGGTGGACATATTAAGCCACTATCCAGGGGATTCAATTTGAGCCCTTCTTCTGAGTCAGGCGCTACTATAAGCACACAAATATTTTATCATTTAATTCTCATTACTACTTTAAAAGGTTGTTACTATTAATATTCCTGAGTCAAAGGAAAGCAAGCAGAGACTCAGGCCGGTGAAGTGACAAAGTCCTATAGCTGGCAGGTGGCAGCACTGGGATTGGAACCCAAGTGTGTCCACTGGCCATGGCAAAGCACTGAGTGGTGAAATCACCACATCTGGGGCTTCTGCCTCTGTTCATTCTGTGCCTTGCAGCCACATCAGGGCCAAGGTGCCTGGGGTCTTCTGCACAGTCACCCCTTTGCACCTGCTCTAGGTCTGATGACTCAAGTCTCTGGGAACAGGATAAACATTAACCCGGCTTCTCTCTGCCAGGCCCCAGGACAGCCACGCCTCCTGCTGGGCTCATATCCCTGCCTCCCAGGGTGTCACCGGCCACCAGCTTGGGCCCTCCATGGCCATTAGCACATGACTGGCAGCCACAGAGTCTCAGAAAAGTTCCTCAGGGGTGTAAATGAGGCTGGTATTAAAAGACACAGTGTGGCCACCCCCAGGGGTCCTCAGAAGCATCAGACACACTTCCTGCTTCCTGTGTCCACAAGGCCTTTTTTTTTTGTTTTTTGTTTTTTGTTTTAGTTTTTGTTTTTCATTTTTTTTATTGCTGTTAATTCAAGGAAAAAGGGTTCTGCCTCTCTTTGGACCTCTGTTCCCTGCCTGCACGGCTGATGGGGCTCAGACCCTGCTGAACTCATTCACCCAGATGTTGTTGAGAACGTACCATGTATGAGGTTTCGTGTTAGGCCCCGGGGAGTGATGAAGCATGAACATCCTGTTACAGAGAAAAATCTCGAGGTGTCACGGGAAGGTAAAACAGGCCAGCTTGACCTAGATTGAAGGCCACAAAGGGCTCCCCAGGGAAGTGACATTTCAGCTGAAACTTGAAGGAGGACTGAAGATAACTAGGTCCAGATACAGAAAAGGGCATTCCAGGCCAAGGAACCGGCAACTGTGAAGCTTCGATGTGGGAAAAAGCCCCAAACCTGGGAAATTGCCAGAATAGCAGGACGAGCCCAAGGAGGTCAGGGGCCCCGGGGGTACAGCCCCCTCGAGATAGCACTGGGGTGGGGACCTGGAGCAGAAGGAGGTGTGCAGTTACTGAGCTCCCCAGGGGCCAGAAATTCATGCGACAGACACATTTGTTGGTCTGGGGGCAGCCCAGAGGGAGGTCAGGAGGGACACTGAGGCAAGAAATGAACTTGACCTACTTACCGTGTTGCTATAAGTGGAATCAATAAGAGAGCTTGGGTTGGGGGGATAGGACAGGGACTAATAGTTTGAACTGGAACCTAGAAATTGACAGTATGGGAGGACAGGGTTCAGAACTCGGTGTGGAGCAACTGTAAAATTCATCTATCCTTCTACCATCGGCTAGGGCCTCCTATTGGCTCTGGGACCTGGCCTTCAGCTAGAGCTCTATCAAGTGCAGGTAGCTAAGAACTGGATGTGAGAGAAGGGAATTTGTTGGCTTTTGTTTTGAACAACCCAGGGTCAGACCTTCAGGTGTGGCTTGAACCAGGGGCTTAAATGACTTGACCAGGATGCAATTTCTCTCTCCGTTTCTCAACTCCACTTCCTTGAGGCTGGCACCATCTAG
The DNA here is from genome assembly GCA_004024625.1 of Mellivora capensis. Taxonomy (NCBI): domain Eukaryota; kingdom Metazoa; phylum Chordata; class Mammalia; order Carnivora; family Mustelidae; genus Mellivora; species Mellivora capensis. The sequence continues at coordinate 30,703 of PISX010017461.1, forward strand.
GTCCTTCCTCAAAACTAGTTTTGGCAGCTCTACATTCCATTCATTCTTCATTCCTCAGAGAGCATCAGAAAAGAGGTCCCAGGCTCTTCCCTGCACCTCAAGTCATGCAACAAATGAACTGGGACCATGAGTAGCCAGAAAGATAGAAGGCGCTAACTGCTTGGGTTAGGTCACGTGTTCTACCTCCAGCATCCAGGAGGTAGAGTCAACTCTCTTAAAAGCGCAGAGAATGATGGGATGAGTGTGAGCAAATGGGAACCCTCACCCTAGCAAAATGAGAGCACGGTTGCTATATAAAAGAGGGGGCCAGTAAGCTAGATGAAAAGAGCCTCACTTTTTCACCACATAGAGGGGCCCTGCAATTTCCCCTGAGGTGAGATCCTCCTAGAGTCTTCCTGGGGAGTGGAGAAGAGCTGTTGCAAGCTTGCTAAGATTTGAGACAAGAAGTAACACCATTGCCAAGGCGCAGGGCTGGGGGTCAGTCAGGAAGATGATGGGAAGAGTCAGGAAGTAGCGGAGTCCCCAGAAATCAGAGAGCTAGAGGAAGTGCATGCACGGATTGTGTTCTGAGCATGCAGATATGATATCATCAAGAACTCGGCCTGCCACCTGGAGACGGAGATGGGCTGGGAACAGGGGAAGCTCATGCTCCATCCCCCTCCCTGCCTTGTACCCTGAAACAGCTGAGTGGGGAGCATCTCTCCATCACCTGCCAGCGTCCCAGGGCTTCTGTGGGATTCAAGCATCCTAGGGTGGGGGTCTGAAAAGATCAGTGGACGGGGGTCTGAAAAGATCAGGAGACCCAGTGGGTCTCCCTCTGGGTGGGCTGTGGGCTGCCCAGGGCCTCTGCGGTGGCGGGAGCCAAGTCTCCGTGAGCAGGAACACAGCCCGGCACCATAGGCGACACAAGGCGGTCTCTGGAGGCCTGAGGGCTGCCTTCCCAGCTGTCCTGCCCTGGACTCATGATCCCGGCATCTCCTGGGCAGCATCCACACTCCCAGAACTCTTTGCCATCTGAGTCCCCTCCCTTCCTGGGACCTCCTTGCCTGAGGGTAACCACAGCGTCCTGGCTCACCTGGGCAGCCTCCGTTTAGGGCTTGTCATCCCCGTGCTCCTTTCATTCTTAAGGTGTCCCCATTTGGATGATAAATCACGGTCATCTGATACACCTCTCCATTCCAAACTGGCCGCCCACTTTCTTTGTCACAAGAGCCTCATTGATTCTGAGAACTCTTAAAACCTGAATCCCAACTACCAGCAACCAAAACACCCAGTCCCTCCCCTGGTGGTGGGGGCGGGGGAGGGCGTTTGTTGATCCCCAGGCCCTGGGGGGAGGGGGGAGGGCTATAGGCAGGCCAGCCCAGGTGAACAGATTCCTTTTAAAGCAACAGAGAAAAGCCATTCCAATCAAAACAGTTCCATTCCCAAGGGCTTTCCTGCACCCACCCCCTCCACATTCCTGTCCTCATTTGTCCCCACAATAAACCCCCTGTTTTCAAGGTAACTTGCGTGGGGCTCTTTTTCCTGCCACAAAAAGATGTGTACCTAAAATAGGCCAGGGCCCGGGCCTGTGGCCAAATTTGGATGAAAAACTGGGTCAGGCAGGGGAGGGAGCAGCAGGCTGGGATGCTTGAGGACTGGGCTAGACAGCTCCCGCGCGGTTGGGGCTCTCCCATGTGCCAGGCACTGAGTTGCACATTCGACAGCCACGAACTCATGTAATCCTCTGCTTGCCCTAGGAGGTGGCTGCCATTATTTGTCGTTGACAGAGGAGGAAACTGAGGCTCAGAGAGCCAGCACTGGGGGCTCCCATCCCAGTCTTCTGACTCCAGAGTCTGCACTTTGGAGCACAGGGTAGACTTCCAAACTATGGGAGGGTAACTAGAGCTCTTCAGCCATCTGGCAGCCCAGCCTGGCCCAAGCTGGAGCTCCTTGGCACCAGCGTGTCTGAAATTCCTGTCACCATTTTTTTAAGTGAGTTTTTAGGGACCGTGAAATGGCCATAGGCCATGGTTTCAATTTAAACAGCTTTAAGTGAAAGGAGGAAATCTTGGATTGCTTCAGGCATAGCTGGATCCAGGGCCTCATGTGATGTCCTCCCATGTGCCTGGCACTCAGTTCTCTATCTTTCCTCTTCCTTCACTGTGTTGTTCTCTCTATAAGGCAGGAGAAATGGCCATAGGCAGCCCCAAGCATCTTAGCTATGGCTTGTAATCACAAGGGGAAAGGGTTTTCTCTTCTTATCTTCCTTTTTTTTTTAAAGACAGATTTTTAAAAAGATTTTCTTTAATTATTTATTTAAGAGAGAGAGTGAAAGAGATGTGGGGGAAAGGTAGAGGAAGAAGCAGAGTCCCTGCTGAGCAGGGAGCCACATACAGCCCTCAATCCCAGGATCCCAGGGCCCTGAGCCTAGGGCAGAGGCTTAACCCACTGAGCTCCCCAGGCACTTCCTTCCTGTCTTTCTATAGTTCTCTATCTCTCTTCCTCCCCTCTTTTTTCCTCGCTGATATAGGAATCCAAAGAAGGGTGTGGATTGGCTCTGCTTGGCTCACAGGGTCATCCCAGGACCCAACACTGGGTCCAAGAGGATATGACCATGGTGTTAGGATCAGCTCAGCCTGGTCACACACAGCCTTTCCACCCGTGCGGAAGGTGGTAGATTACAATTAACAGCCTGGAGGTGATTTGTGGGGTAGAGGAGGCGTGTTTCCATCAAGGAACGAAGGCCGAAGGCCGGTGGTCAAAGACAGAACACCCACTGTTCTTAGAAAGAAACACGTTCCTGGGATAACTAGTTTCAAAGTTTTTAATACGCTTGTCACTTCTCTTCCCTGAGGGCAGCTTTTGATCTGTACAGCCCTGGACATCCATTAGTCTGGGGGAGATTAGAATTTATTCCAGGGGGGCACCTGGGTGGCTCAGAGGGTTAAAGCCTCTGCCTTCAGCTCAGGTCATGATCTCAGCGTCCTGGGATCGAGCCCCACATCAGGCTCTCTGCTCAGCAGGAAGCCTGCTTCCCTTCCTCTCTCTCTGCCTACTTGTGATCTCTGTCTGTCAAATAAATAAATAAACTCTTAAAAAAAAAATTTATTCCAGGAAAACAAAAGGAGAAAAACCAAGGTGATGTCCAGACTTTGGCATTTGAAATTAGATGATGTCCCAGACGACAGCCCGAGAGACTCTCTAAGTTCCTCATCTAACAGCTTATTGATAATTGTGTCCAAAGACTGAGAACATGGCTTTCCCATGAGGTGGATGGTCTGTTCCGTCTACCTAGGACCCCTGGACCAACTCTGTGTATAGAGAGGAGAGGAAGTACATAACCAGAAGAAAGCTCAGACCGTTTTTCTGACTTTAGGGTTATGCGGAGAAGTGGCAGTCCCACGGACTAGTCCTGCTCCCATGACTGTTCTCGGCCACAGGCTTCAGTGATGATTATTTCCGAGCCCTTGCTGTCTCCCAGGCACTGCGCTATAGGAGAGCTCATTCATTTTTTTTAATATCCCCTTGAAGTAAGCTCTTCTATCAATCGGGACTCTTGACTGCAAGCAAGTTCTATCAGCTCGAATGTGTTTAAAGCAAACAGAGGAAGGTATTAGATGACATATCTGGGACAGCCTGATGATTAATTTGATGTGCTCACCTGGCTCGGTCATGGGGTGCCCAAATATCTGGTCAAACATTATTCCGAGCATTGTCGGCAAGCATGATTTTGGTTAAGATTCACATCTGAATCTGTAGACTGTGTGAAACAGATACACTCCCTCGTGGGGGGGGCCCTTCGCTGATCACTCGAAAGCGTGACGAGCACAAAAAGGCTGACCCTCTCCGAGTAAGAGGGAACTCCTCCTGACTAATTGCCCTGAGCTGGGACATCAGTCTTCTGCCTTTGGACTTGAACTGAAACCCTGGTTCTCAGGCCTGCTGGGTTTGGGACTGGAACTGACACTATCAGCTCTTCTGGTCTCCCTGACTGCAGAACTTGAGATTTCGAAGCCTCCATAACTATATGAGTCTTGTTTTTTTGTTTCCACGTCTATCACTATCAATCAATGGACTGTTTATCAGAACCAATACGATGTGTGTGTGTGTGTGCGCGCTTTCATGTGTCTGTGTATACAACAAACATACATCCTATGAGTTCTGTTTCTTTAGAGAACTCTAATACAGACATCCAAGACACATTCTGGGTAGGCTTCAGGTATGGCTGGATCTAAGCACTTTAACAATGTCAAGAGGCTCTGTCATCACTTGCCAGATCTTAGACAGGATTTCTTCCTCTGGTATGCATGTTAGCGGAACTGGCAACCCTGGTTCATGTTTCTTTTCTTTTTCTTTTTTTCTTTTTAAGATTTTATTTATTCATTTGGCAGAGAGACAGAGAGAGAGCACAAGCAGGCAGAGTGGCAGGCAGAGGGAGAGAGAGAAGCAGGCTCTCTGCTGAGCAGGGAGCCTCATGTGGGACTCGATTCCAGGACCTTGGAATCATGACCTGAGCTAAAGGCAGATGCTTAAAGACTGAGCCACCCAGGCACCCCATGGCTCAAGTTTTCTAAACATCACACTTTAAGAAAGAAAGAACATCTTCCTACATTCATCTGATTGGCCTCGCTTGGGTCAAGTGTCTTTTCCTCAACCAATCATGTGGCCAAGAGGACGTACTGTGTCAGGGCACCAGGATGGACAGAACACATGGAGTGGCGGAGGAGTCCTACAAAGCAAAGTTGGCCAGATTCCCCTTTCAGATCAGGTGAGCACTGTTATTATGTCCACTTGTGAGAGGAGGAAACTGCCTCGGGGTATTTCCGGGACTGGCCGCTCACAAGCCTCAGAGCATAATTGCTAGATTCAAACCCAGGGCTGGCCGTGGGCTCTAACCACTAACCCACCTAACCTCTAGCCCCTGAGTCCTCATTACAAAGCCAAAGTTCTCTGGCACTCCAACCACTGGTCCTCATGTACAGAGTTTTAAGTGCCCACCTCGTACCTGGCATAAAGTCGGGGTGCAGGAAGCGTGAGTGAGCGCCTCCCGTGCCCCTGGGCAGAGCCCTCAGGGCCTTGCCACGCACAGCTCTTTTCAGCATGCCTCATCAGATCTTCCTCTGGATTCTTCTCCCCACCTTGGCGACAAGGAGGGACCAAGTGACAAGCTGAGTCTGCCGGGGACCGGCATTGGTCCGCACACATCCGTTCCTATCCGCTGGTGCATTTTCATTTCGTTCGAGAACTGCCTATTTTGGGCAGCTTGAGAACAGGTGTTTCTTAATGACCACAGTTTACCACGGGTATTTTTAGTCCCCTCATCTCGGTAAATTGTTGGGATTTTGTTGGTTCTCTGGGGAACAGACAAAACATCTTCTGTCCAAGCCTCACATGAGATGCTGGCAGTGGGTGAGCATAATGATTAGGCATTAGTGATCTGTGGCTGCATATCCAATTGCCCCAGAACTTGGCAGCTTAAAACGATAAACATTCACTGTCTCGCGGTGTCTGCGGGTCTGGAAGGCAGGAGCACCTGAGCTGGCTCCTTCTAGCTCGGGATCTCTCAGCACAGTCGCCAACAGGATGTCACCAGGCTGAAGTCATCTGAGGGTCTGACTGCGGCTAGGGGACCTGCTTCCAGAAGGCTCTGGTGCCCAGCTGTTGGCCACAGTCCCAGGGTCCTCACTGAGTGGGTGGCTGGCTTCCCCAGAGTGGTGATACTCAGAGGGCAAGGAGAGAGTCCCAGGGTCTTGTCCTTGGCAGTGACCCCCTGCCCCCATCGCTTCCATCCTGTTCTGCTCATTAGAACGGAATCCAGAAGCCCTGCCCACCCTCAAAGCTTCTACCTTTTCCAAGGAGGACCAAAGAACGTGGGGACATGTTTTTCAGCTGAGTAGGCACTACGGTAGATCACACTGACCCCAGTGCTGGCCCCTTCCTGGATTCCCACTCTTCCCAAGTGACCTTGTAGTTCCTTCTGCTAAGGGATAGAGTACAACATACAGTTCGCCACCCTTTGATGTCGGCCTTGATCCTGTGGCTTGCTGAGTTCAATGGGAGGTGGGAGCCATGTGTGCTGGTTCCCAGGCTAGGTCCCAGGAAGCTTGTACTGTTTCTGGTCCCCTTCTTGCACTCCTGCCATTGCTGGGAGAGGAACACCTCCCACCAGCCCATAGACCCCAAGGTGTGCCTGAGAGACACAGGAAACAGAACTCAGCTGCCCCACTGAGCCCAGCGTGGCTCAGCCAGCCTACAGCAGACTCGTGAGCCAGAGGTACACTTCTTGTTCTGTGGCACTGAGATTTTTTTTTTAAACTGCGCCATGCTGAAATGTTATTTTTCTTTCCATAAAGGGACACCCTTTCCCTAGGAAGTGATACAATTTTGCACACTCAATGGCTGTCTGTGCTTGGGCTTCCGGTTCGTTCAGCAGGAAATGGACCACCGCCAGTGCCTCTTCCCTGGGTGAGAGTCCCCATATGGGCTCCTTGATGAGGATCTTGGTCTTGAACCCCGGGGCAGGCTGAGGCACTGCAGGAGGCAGCTTGGGGAGAAGAAAGGGCAGCCACACTATCACGGTGCTGGGCTTTGCACCGATTGGAAATGCAGTTCGAGGGGTCCCCCCGGGGAATGAAGAGAACGTGGGGTTCTGCTTGACAATGACTTTGCTGGAGCAGGGTGCACAAGGCAGATACCAGGATGTTCCTGACAGACACGGTTGTCTTGTTGGGGCCGAATCTGGGAAGAAGGCGGTCTGCACCTCCTACAGCACCGAGATTTTGGGATCATTTGTGGGCAACATGACAGTGGCCTGACACATGTATGCAGGCTTGGGGGTCAGCCAGTCCTGGATCCCAGTGTCAGCACTACCACTCACCAGGCTTGTGGCCTGGGGCAAATCACTTCACTTCTCTGAGCCTCGGTGATCTCATCTGTAAAATGGGATGATAACACCACCTCTCCTGGAGATTTTGTGATGATTAAGATCATGTCTATAAAGGGCTTAGCAGAATGTCTGGCGTTGTCGTGATTATTACTAACAAAATACTCTGGGCCTAGTGTCCCAACACAGATGTGCAGCCAAGAGTATGATTTGATCCTTGAGCTCAAGCATCTGCTATAGCTCCCTAGTTCCAAATTCCTCTGAGTGATCTCAAGGCTTCTTTCCTCCTCCCATGCTCATTGGCCACTCACCCTCACTCTCTTACCCAATAGCCAGGACAAATGTCTGATGCCCGTCTTGGACATCAGCCGTGCACATTCGCTGAGATGCTTTCCACACTGGACCCCCTCTTTGTGCTGGCTCAGCTCCTGTGGGACAGTTGGGTCTAGAGTCTAGACCCCCTGGGTCTAGAGTCAAACACAACGGGTGGGCTCTGAAGTCTGGCTTTACCCCTTTCCAGCTGGGCGACCTCCTGAAGTGACTAGACCTCTCCGTGCTTCAGCTGTCTCATTTGCAAAGTGGGGATCCGGTAGCCGTGGGAACTCACCTTATCGGGGAACTGCGGGGATTTGATTCCAGCACACAGTTAAGTCATATCCCTTCACCTGGCATGTTAAAAGTGCAAATAATAGTAGTGAGCTCATATTCCTCTCCATAAAGAGTTTCCCAGCTGTCATTGAAGGGGCTGGACGTGCCCTGTAGTGTTCAGGGTGCCGACACTGGGAGCAGACGCTAAAGGGTTCCCATGAGTGGGGGGATAAGGTAGAGAGCCCCCATTTCCACCCCAACACTCTCTTATCTGCTTTGCATATTGGAGTATGTTCTGCTAGATTATCTAGAAAACAGTTTCTTTTCTTTACAAAAACTGGAAACCATTGGATCAGACCCTCTTTGGGATTTCATGGCTGGGGGGGCTGATGCAGGGCTGAGCACCTGGCGTGAGGGGCCGCCCTCCTCGCTGCTGTGTAGCCCCCCAGTGACTTCGAGGGCCCAAGGCAAAGCCACTCTCCGGCTGGACATGGCCCAGTGCCCGCTCCACTCTGCCACCCCCAGCACACCCCCTCGCTAATGGTTCTCCTCCTCCAGACCTCGCCATGCTCTGTTTCCTTTTGTATATTTTAAACCCTGCTTCTTGGCTCCCAGCCCCAGAGCCCTGGAGGAAAACAACGCTGGGCTGGGCGGGTGGAAATGCCCTTAAATGTAAAGATACAATGCAAACCAAGTCAACTCTCTCAGCTAAAAGCCCAGCAGTGGGCATCAGAGCAGGGGACAGTGGTTTGAGAGCAGGGTGGGCTCTCTATCCCCACTTCCTTTCTGATCTTTTATTAAGGGCTTGTTTTGCTTCTGTGGTTGCTATGCTACTGGGAGCATTTGGTGGCTGTTTCTGAGAGGCCACGTGGAAGACTGTTTGTATCCATTCTACCCTGGAGGCAAGAACTTAACAGGTGGCCAAGCTTCAGGTTGGGGGAGGGGGTGAGGCTATAAAGGGGTCTTCGGGAGGAAGCTGACTGGCCTTGGAGGTCTGTGACAACCGCCACAGGGACCCAACCTAGGGACAGGGCCCAGAGAGAGTTCCACTGTCCCCAAAGGCTGTGTGATCTGCAGAAAGTCTCTCCACCTCTCTGAGTCCCAGTCTTGGATCTGTCCAAGAAGAACCTATACCCGAACCATCTCACCAGCGCGAGGAAAGACAGATGAGATCTTTGCCGAGGGTCTAATATACGGCACGAATCGCCTCCTGAAATCTTCACAAGGCCCCGTGTTGCAGATGTGGAAGCGGAGACCCAAAGAAGTGCAGTGGCTTGTCCAAAGCCACACACCTCGGGAGAAGAGTCCGTTCCGTAATCCACTTCACAACTTCTCCGATGCCCAATTTGTAACAGCGGAAGGATTCTATGAAGCACTCATAGGGCCTGGCTCTGTCCTAAGTGCTGCCCCTGCGGTAACATTATCAATGCTTCCCACAGCCCTGGAAGGTAGGTATTGCTCTTCTCAGTTCTAGGAGTGAGAAAATTAGGGTTGCTGGGGCACCCTGCCCCGTCACCCAGCCCGGAGGTTAGAGAGCTGGGATTTGAGTGCACTAAAGCCCCTTTATGACAGTGTTCTCTCTCAAGGGCAGAAGCCCGGGGGCCACGCGAGAAGTTGGAAAGTTGGATAAAGTATTCTGCAAACGCACGGGTGCTCACCGCAGTGCGGTTTAGAGTAACGCACAAGGGAAGCGGCATCAGCGCCCGTCAGGATAGGAGTCCATCAGCAACTTGCATTATGTCTGCAGTAAAGCCCTCCACACCGGTTACCGGGAAGGAACTAAACCCATTACATGTTACGACATGATGGGTATGAACACACAGCCAGAGTTGGAAAAAAATGAACCCGGAAAAGGACAACACAGGGTGCCTTAAGGCAGGGGAGGGAAGGGAGTGGTTGGGGGGAAGAGCGTAGCCCTGTATCGTACCATTGTCCTTCTCATGAAAGAAACATCTGCAAAAAGAAAGCAACAGATGTGCTCTGAGCAGTAGAAAGGACTGGATGGCATGGAGCCCCAGGAGTAGACCGCAAAGCTTCCAAGGGCCCCTCCTGAGGAGGAGTGGGTGCGCGGGAGAAGTCCACCTCCTCCCTCAGTGCACCCCCACCCAAGAGTACAAGCTGTTGGCCTCCCTTATTTAAGGAAAACACCTCCTGCCCCTCTGCACGTTCCCCAACTCCACACACTAGCCAGAGGGGGTGTTCTCGGGTGCCAATCAGAGTCACTCCCTTGCTCAGAACCCTCCCATGGCTCCCCAGTGCCCTCATGATCAAGCCCCAGCTTCTTTCTGTGATCACCGTGTACCTCCATACTCTGGGTGCGGCTACTTGGCCAGCCTTACCTCCCACTGTTCTTCCTCCTGTGCCCCACAGACGCCCCAGTTCATGCCTGCAAAACCACCTACATTTCCCTTCCGGGAACAAAAGTTTTCTCACCTGGATCATTTTGCACTCGTGACCCTCTTATTCTGGAAAGCCCTCCCGCCACTGCCAGCTTTGTCTCTGTGCTGCCCAAAGCCAGACTCCTCACCCAGGTGCACCAGGCTTCAGGGTGGCGGGGGTGGGAGGGGTGGCCTGAAGCGCTGGGTTCAAAAGTAGGGGGATGGGCCCTTCCCCACTTCCCCTCCCTGACTTCCTGTAGTCTGTTTGCTGGGTAACAGCTTGCGTGTAAAATTGAGGGTGGAAGTCAGCTCTTTTCACTCAAAATCAAATGTATGCCCCTCCCCCAAAACAGTTGAATAAAATGAAAGGACAAACTGGCATTGTCCTCTTGTTTAGCCCACAGCCATCCCTCTGGCTGAGCACAGGGGTACCTGTCCAGGGGCACAGCCCTCCCTGCTCATCCCTCCCCCTATCCTCTCTCCAGGACTTCAAGCCCAAAGACCACAGGCGGTAAATGCATCCCAAATTCCCTTCTGTTGTGTCTTTACAGAACTAAGGGAAGGAAGCAAGGTCAGGCTGCTCATGTTTGGCACACACATTGGTCTAGAGTCAAAAAAATGAAAAGCCCTTTTCCTCCTTGTGATTCCATAGCATAAGGGTTACTATATATAAAATATGTTAAAAAAATCTCATATATATGTACAAATACTTTTTTATTATGTTATGTTAGTCACCATACAATTATATACGTACAGACTAAATGTGTGTATATTTGTGTGTGTGTATATGTGTGTGTGATAAGTACCCACATTTTGCTGTTTGCCCAATACCAAAGTCTTTGCCTCCGGGGCTCAGTTTCCCCCTTCTGTGAGATGAGAGGCTTGGCCCCCTCCCTTCTGGGCGGTTTATCTGAGTCTATCTGATGCAGGAGGCAGAGGCAAATGCCCACCTAATTGTTCCCCTTCCCATCTGCAGCCCTGCCTGCAACCCCATCCACTATTTTAAAAATCTCTTTAAAAGCACGTGTCCCGGGACGCCTGGGTGGCTCAGTTGGCTAAGCAGCTGCCTTCGGCTCAGGTCATGATCCCAGGACGCTGGGAATCCCAGCGTCCTGGGATCAAGTCCCACATCGGGCTCCTTGCTCGGCAGGGAGCCTGTTTCTTCCTCTGCCTCTGCCTGCCACTCTGTCTGCCTGTGCTCTCTCCCTCTCTCTCTGACAAATAAATAAATAAAATCTTAAAAAAAAAAAAAAAAAAAAAAAAAAAAAAACCCCCCCCCCCCCCCCCCGGATGCGTCTCCCTCATCCCCCGGAGCATAGGGTTCTCAACCCCGCCTAGATTTTGCCCCCAGGAGATATTTGGCAAAGGCTGGAGACCTGGTTGGTGGTCACAAGTTGGGGCTGCTACTGCCATCTAGCGGACAGAGGCCAGGGAGGCTGCTGAACTTTGCACCAGGCACAGAGCAGCCCCCAGGGCATATGGAGAGCACAGAGGCTAAGCAGCCCTGCCCTGGAGGGAAGGCATTTCTTGGACACTGTTCTTTACACTCTCTAGACTGGAACTACTTGAACATCCTGTGCCCCGAGGTAGGAGGAGCATTGAGAGTCTAAAAGAGAGAAGTTAGGTCACTTTTCAGCAACAAGGCACCCGGCTCTGAGCCCACACTTCTGAAGCATAAATAAGCCTCATGCTCCCTGTTTTCAGGTGAGAACACTGAGGCTCAGTTGCTTAAGGCACACAGCTACGAAGAGTCAGGAGTCACATCTCACCGTGTGATAGATCCCTGGGGTCTGTGCTCTGGAAGGGACTACTGAGGGATCAGCACTGACTCAAGGAGGAGGAAGCATTTCCAAAGGAGCCTGAACAATGAGTTGACCTCAAAAGATAGGGATGGGAGGTGTCTGGGTGGCTCAGTGGGTTAAAGCCTCTGCCTTCGGCTCGGGTCGTGATCCCGGGATCCTGGGATCGAGCCCCGCATGAGGCTCCCTGAAGGGAGCCTGCTTCCCCCTCTCTCTCTGTCTGCCTCTCTGCCTACTTGTGGTCTCCGTCTGTCAAATAAAATCTTAAAAAAAAAAAAAAAAAGATAGGGATGGGCACATGTCAAGAGAGCAAGACCAGTTTTTCCTCCTGGTGCCTGATTTTCATTAGACTGACAGTCTGAATTTCCCATGGCCTTCTGCCTGGACGTCAGTGATTCGAAGGAGACTGTCCTATTGGTTGGTCCCTGATCTCGGGGTCTGACCATTCATTCTTTCATCCATTCATCCTGTAAATATACATCAAGCCTCAAGCATGCATGTAACCAGGTTTTGGATATATGGAATGTAAAATTAGACCTGGCTCTTGCCCTCATGGACACTTGAATCAAGGAGGGAATGGAGATGAATCAAGGACTCAGACAAAGAAATACAGCCAAAGAACAAATAATCCAATCAAGAAATGGGCAGAGGACATGAACAGACATTTCTGCAAAGAAGACATCCAGATGGCCAACAGACACATGAAAAAGTACTCCACATCACTCGGCATCAGGGAAATACAAATTAAAACCACAATGAGATATCACCTCACACCAGTCAAAATGGCTAAAATTAACAAGTCAGGAAATGACAGATGCTGGCAAGGATGTGGAGAAAGGGGAACCCTCCTACACTGTTGGTGGGAATGCAAGCTGGTGCAACCGCTCTGGAAAACAGCGTGGAGGTTCCTCAAAAAGTTGAAAATAGAACTACCCTATGACCCAGCAATTGCACTACTGGGTATTTACCCTAAAGATACA
>PISX010017462.1:0-43957 GCA_004024625.1 Mellivora capensis
AAAGAAAGAAAGAAAGAAAGAAAGAAAGAAAGAAAGAAAGAAAGAAAGAAAGAGTTAATATCTAAGTTCTGAGTTAAATCAGCCTCCTTGTCAAACCGTGGACCCAAAGTGCTAGAATTGCTGAAGTCAACCAACCCCTAGATAAGGAAAGATAACATCAGCTTTGGTAGCAAAGGTTATCACTGAAGCTTCTATAAATTCTTGCGAGATCCAAGATCTATTTAAGTTGAAGATATCTGTGACTCTGCAAATGGCTCTCTTATGCTTCCTCTTTCATCTTGTCCAGTTTCCTTCAGCCTGGAATTCTCATCTGCTCTATACCTCCTGTTGCTTTCTTCTGTAGCTTCACTCCATGGTGACATATATTTAGGTATTTAAATGTATCTATATTCTCTCTCTCTCTCTCTCTCTATATATATATATATATGTATATGTATATGTATATGTATATGTATATGTATATGTATATGTATATGTATATATATACACATATATATATGCACTATAACACTGACTATTCCAAAATTCATAGGTGGTGTTGGAAGGGGTCATCATCTTTACTCCCGTATCTACCATGAACACTACCTTTTTGAAAGAGAGAAAGAGAAAGAAAGAGACTCTGTGGATGGCTGAATGGTTGGGCCCTACCCACTAGAACTCAGGTACGGTTCTTGGTGGATAAATGCCTGGGGGTAAGAATAGAGAAGAGGCAGGTATTAAGTGCCAAATTTCAGCTTCAACAATAACTATTGCTGCCAACTGGTATGACTTCAAATATCCCCTCACCCAACAGGTGTCATGAAAGTTTTATCAGTGGAAAATAAAACACCTTTTAAAAAGAAGTAGATATTAAAGAGTTGCACCCGGAAGTTTACATAGCTTTTATCTCACAATTACACCTCCACTAATAAAACTCTGCAGAATATGGAATATTATTAAAGTACCCACTTAGCTAGTATGTTTTAAGTACTTTAGATCAAGTTCTTGAAACATACTATGAATATGAGAGTATATATTTTTACAGATCAAATATACCAATATCATATAAATAAGAGTTCAAACAGAAAATAAAGAGCCATGTTGGATTTATTTTATTTCAGTACTAGAAAAATTCAAAGGAAATGGAAAAATATAAATTATGGAAAGCATAGGCATTTTAATTCTTAAACCAATGCACAGGTATGAATCCTATTAAAAGTTATCTAATTATTTTCTGTTCTCTTGGGTTCCTTAAAAGATTATGGTCCAAATGCTCTTCTTGTTGCTGTAGGTTATACTGTCTTTAAAACAATCAGTATTTTGTATAGGACCTTTTCATCTGTTCCACAAATACAAAACACAATTCTGTTCATCATATGTTCATAGCAATGCCTTGGTAAGAAGTGGACACTAGCAAGGGCTTAATCTTAGCAAATGACATCCTGGGTGGCACAAAATGGTCAATTTCAGAAGCACCAATGAGTTATGATAGCACTTGAGCCCTCATCACTGGGGATTTTTTTATTTGTGCACATTTGGTGCTATGTTTTAAATACCTGCCATTTGTAGAAACACTTACAAGTGGTCATATGCTATGCAAAATAATAAAACAGATATTGCTGCTCCCTTACAATATGCCAAAACACACTTGGTCCAAGTAACAAGGGCCAAATTTCACCCTGGAAAGTCACAAGCTGTAGGGTTCCTAGTATTTCAGGATTCATCCAGGCTAATTACTTACCTCAATTCTACATTCTACCAAATGGGGAGTTTTAGGAGTCTACAATTTTCATTATGTTAAGGCTTGGATAAAAAGAGCAAAATGAATTTAAAAACCAGATAGGCAGAGTTAAAAAATCAGCATGTAAAAAGGTGTTTTTCATTTTAAATATGCTGATTTTTTAAATACAAAATTCAAAATATCCTAACATAATAGGAAAAATAACCACCCCTGTCCCCCCTTTCTCCTTTGCCATCAGTTTCTTGTGGCTTTTTCCACAGTTATTTCTATGTTTAAGCAAATGGCTATGTAATTTTCTCTTTTTTTAACCTAAGAGGGCTTATTATATGAATTAGTCTACACTTTGCTTATTTCACTAAACTTTTTTCAAAGACTTTCCCGTCAGTACATAAAGAAAACTTTCTTTTTTCATTGCACAATAGTCAATTATATAGATATCCAATTAATTATTAAAATTCCCTATTGATGAATATTTAGATTGCTTTCCATGTCATATCATTATGAATAAAGTGATATATAGAATACTTCTAGCCTAGGATTCTGCTTAAGTCCTAATCTTTTTAAGTGTTTAGCACAGTGGCACACTGTCATACTTGAGACCATTTCATCTGGCGGCTGTACCCTTTTTACCTTTTCTAACTTGAACTGCCAAGTATAACAGTAATCTTCAATAAACATTAAGAATGATGTGTCATATTAATTTTTATTAGAATTCTAAATGGCATTACCAATAATCAGAACATTGCTTCATTGGAGGTATTGTTTGACCCTAATTGGAGAACTCAACTTGGCTTTCTTTGTATTGTCTGGGTGAAAGGAGGAAGGGAGTAAACTACATTAATTTTGGATTTGTGACGCCAAGCTCTGACTGCTTTCCCCATTTCATAACTCTTTAGCATCAGTGTTTGGTGGATTAGCATTTAACTCTTCCACATTACTCTACAGAGACCTTAGCAGCTACTAGGATTCAACTTTGGTTCACTTAGGCAGCAAAATAGTTAATAATACTGAGAGATTATTAAACTGTCTAAGGAACAAGGCCTAGAAAACAGAAACTAATGCCATTCCAAGAGGAACAGAAAGCAAAAGAATACCAACAACACACTGTCACTACTGCCCCTGAAGACTCTCACAGCAGCCACCAGTGATCTCCATCAACCATCAGCAGCATTTTTCAATCTTTCTTATCTGTATCCCACACCAAGGAATAGATTTATATTTTATTCTAGTACATCCATACACATATAACTAAACCCATTTCATTACAACATCCCATTGTGCAACACACTCTAATATTATATATTCCCTTCTTCTTTATTTCTTTAATGCTGGTTACAACTTACTAAATTGATTCAATACTCACTAATAGATCAGGACCTCCAGTTTGAAAAACACTGCTCTAGAGAGATTGATTTAGACAACAGTGTCACTGTTGATAAGTGAAGTGAACAAGCTTGTGGAGGAGGTAGAGTAAAGAAAATAGAAGACCAGTTTGTGTTTGGACAGGGACAGGGTAGAAAGAATGGCAAATGAAGCTTGCACATAATCCTTTATCAGCAGAATGAAACAAGCATGACCCTAATTTAATATAATAGCAAAGATCAACCCAGACACATTACCTCTTAGCATGGAAGCAGTACAAATCGTGGCTTTCAGACCAAAAAACAAGGGGGCATGGGGAGAAGGAAGGAAGGAAAGAAGGAAGGAAGGAAGGAAGGAAGGAAGGAAGGAAGGAAGGAAGGAAGGAAGGAAGGAAGGGCAATGCTTTAGCTTTACATGCTACTTTTTCATATAATCCAGCAGCTCAAATTAAATATAACTGCTCTGAAAAATCTTCAATTATTTCAGAGGTAATACTTGTTTTCTTCATGCCCTTTTCAGCTTCACTTTACAAGCGTCTTTCCCCCACCATTACTTAGGTTGGAGTCTGGTTGTCTGACATGAGCTGTCAATGTACTAAGAGTCATAAAATTAAAAAGAGTAATCTTGTAGGATCCAACTGCTTCTATACACATTCATCTGGATCCTAGACTAAATTCTTGTCATGCTGATACCATGACATAAATCTAAACTCAGTGTTGAAGCTATGTGTTGAGGCCCATGATGCACCCAACCTTGGGTTCAATTTGGTGATCTGTGGATACATGACATTTTCCTCAATCTCTCCCCTTGTTCTCATCAAGTGTGTAACTACCACTTTTCTGGGAACATTCAGCCTTTCTACAAGGTTTCAGCCTTGGCATTTGTTCCACTACAGTTCTAAAGTTAGTAGAGAAATAGAAACATTTCATTTCCTTGATTATGCCTCCATTCTTTCAAATTACTCCCAGGAAATGTCAATGCCAGAAGAAATATTTTGGAGACTGTGACTGAATTAAAATTGTACAGAAGAGTGGCCTGTCTTAATGAAATTATCCAGGACACCCACATTGGCTGGTGAGTCCCCTTAGCCAAAGAAAAGCCTTTCCTCACTGGCTTTCCTGCTCAGAGGTTAGTCTAACCCTCACTGGCTGTCAGGGTGCCCTCAACAGTCCAGGAAAGGCCAGCTGGGATATCTAAGCTAATTACCATGCTCTGTGTGGCAGGTGTTGTTCACTATGATTTCTTCAGCTTTGGAGAAAAGTCCCTGTGTTCACATCTATTTTTAGTCACATTTGTAATAATGGAATGAAAAATAAGTGACTTCTTGAACTTCTGTTACATGTCAGTCAGGGAGAACAAATATAGCTCACTCTGACAGTTACTAAGCTGGAGCTAAAGAATTTCTCAGCAGTTCAGGGGTGTGAATTTGCACATTCTTTAAGCTGGTTGTTTCCTGGGTGCTCTGCCTCTGCAGATAAAATGTGAAACATAGTGTGGAAGCGTATTTGGCATTCACAGGTGACAATCAGATTCTTGTAAGTCTAATAATAGCATAAAGGATTATCAGCAAAGGGCTGGATTCCTAAATGTAATGGGTGGTGAGGCTGTGTCATCACCATGAAACTTCCCCCTAACTTCACCTCTGTCCCAATCCCATAAACCCCAACCTCACAATGAGGGCTAAAAGGACAGTATTACAAAATGCAAAAATTATCAGACAAAAAGAAAACAGCAGGACACCTGGGTGGCTCAGTTAAGTGTCTGACCCTTGATTTCATCTCAGGTCATGATCTCCGGGTCATGAGATCGAGCCCTGCATTGAGTTTGGTGATGGGTGTGGAGCTTGCTTGAGATTCGTTCTTCCTCTCCCTCTGCCCCTGCTCTAGCTCACATGCACTTTCTTTCTCTCTAAAAAAAGAAAAAAAAAGAAAACATGGTACACACAAAAAGTGTGTTTTCCTAAAAAAAGAAAAAAGTTAATAGACACAAATTGCTTCTAAATGTCACCTTTGATTCTTCTTTAAATCCATAAATAAAATGTTAAACCTATTGTTTCCTGACTTGATTTTGTTTTGCCTAACATTCTTTCATATTGTCAACACATTCTGATTTCCTAAATATCAGTTCTTCTATTTTACTTTACCAAATTATTTTGAATGAAATAATCCAATAGGCAGGATTTTAAAGGAATAATTAGTAGCTCATAATAAAGATTTCCACCTCATGTCAGGGAATATCTATTTTGTAATGATGATTTCATTACTTCTATTGTGCTTGTTTAATATTCAATGTTTGAGAGTATCTAAGATATGATACTTGTATGACTTCTGTCCACAAACAGATGGTATCAAATTTTGTCTCATATTATCAATTTCATTCATTTTCATTTTTTCATTCAATTTCATTTTTAAGTCCTCACCTCTATTTATTATCTCTCTTTAGCCTAGTAAGTTAAATATACGTTTTCTTTTTTAATTTAACTTTATTTTTTCAGTGCTCCAAGATTCATTGTTTATGCACCACACCCCCAGTGTTCATAAATACAAGATTTTCTATGTTTAAAGACTGAAATGCAAAGATAATCTTCATTTAGTTTTTGTCCCAAAAAAGCATTGCAACTAATCTATTCTTTACATCTTTATTTACCTCAGTCCAAGACTTCCAGGTCACCTTTTATAACTTGTAATAATTATATACATGTCTATAGACCCCCTAATCATATCTAATCTCCGACCCCTCCAAAACATTCTAAGCAATGCTACTAAGGACCACTGGAACGTGCAGCTTAGCATCAGTAAAATATCCTTCACCCGCAAACTCGTAACTGAGTATTTACTTCACTTTTTGCTGAAAATGAAATTGGGCACTACCCTGAGAACTATACCTATAGCTTGTTTAAGTGACGGACTTTTTTCTCCAATGCCGTATATACTTCACGATCTGGAAGGAGGATAAGTGTTCTCCTTGTCTGGGGTATTAACGGTATCGGGTATTAAGGCTTTAACATGAATTTGGGAGTAGATAGAGTTCAGTTCATAACAGTGGTCAAATTTAACATTACCAATAATGGAACTAATTGATAGTTTATGCCTCTTGATGGGATGCACTAAAAGGACGTATCACTGATGTAGCCTTTTTGCCCCAAGCGCTAACAAAATTAATCATAAGGAGTCAATCAGATAAATGAAAGTGAAGAAGATTCTAAAACAACTGGTTGTGTCCAGCTCATGAAAGAAAAAAAAAAAGGCCGAGGAAGCTTTCAAAATTAAGGGAACGCTTCCACAGTAAAGGGCACTAAAGCAACATAACAACTAATTGCATTGTAAGAACCTCAGTTGCCGTAAGGACATTGCTGGAACCATTAGCTAAGTTTGAATACAGACTGTCTTTTAGATAATAACGTCCTATCAATGTTATAACAATGTCAAATTTCCTGAATTTTGTAACTGTATATTGATTATGTAAGAGAATATGCTGTTTTTGCAAAACAGATGCTGAAATAATAATAATATGCAATAGATATGTAGAAAGATAAGCAAATCCGATAAAAAAAGTTAACAATTCATAAATCTAAGAGTAATGTTCTTGCAACTTTCCTGCAAATTAAAAATTTTTTAATATAAAAAGTTTTTTGATGCCCCCCAAATATTTATGTAAATATATATTTAGTGGGGCACCTCCATGGCTCAGTTGGTTGAGCGACTGCCTTCAGCTCAGGTCATGATCCGGGACTTCCAGGATCTCGTCCCGGCTTCCAGCTCCTTGGGGAGTCTGCTTCTCCTTCTGACCTTTTCCTTTCTCATGCTCTCTCTCACTCATTCTATCTCAACTACATAAATAAAATCTTTAAAAAAAAAAATATATATATATATATATTTAGTAAGTAAATGTAAAGTAAATAATGCAGGCAGCTTCACTGCTCTGTAAAATCTCAATAGAAAATATTTTTAAATAGTATAAATCCACAAGGACAGAGAGATCCACAGAAGTAACAGGATTTGGGAAACAGAGAAGAAGATGGATGCATAGTGATCGACTGAACAGATCCAAAATGCTGAATCTTAAGCCAGTGGTGGGGCTGGCCAGCTAATTTATACTACAGAATTCCCCAAAAGGCCCAGGCTTTGGCAGTGCCAACGACCTCTAAGGATGACACTAAGCAAAAGAAGTGGTTATGTGACTATTTAAGAAGCAAATCAGGCATCTGTGTGGCTCAATGAGTTAAAGCCTCTGCCTTCGGCTCAGGTCATGATCCAAGGGTCCTGGGATCAAGCCCCGCATCAGGCTCTCTTCTCAGCGGGGAGCCTGCTTCCCCCTCTTCTCTCTGTCTGCCTCTCTGCCTACTTGTGATCTCTGTCTGTCAAATAAATAAATAAAATCTTTAAAAAGAAAAAAAGGAAGCAAATCTGCAGTTCTCCTCCCTATTTCAGCCCCCTAACTTTGTATGCTTCTCTCTCACCTAGCAGAAGACAAAGCATTCTCCCCTGGAAAGAACAAAGCAGAGGGTGTCTGGAGTGGAAATTCCAAGCACTCTGGGAGCAGGAAAATGTGACTAAAACAAGAAAGACAGTAAGGAAAAGTTGATATGCATACAAGTCCTTTTATCTTCAGGCTGTGTTCCCAGGACAGTTTGTCACATTCTGACTCAGCACACTTTTTGAATTTGTTTAAAATTTTAAAAAAATTGGAAGAAATCACTAACCAGAGAAGAAACAATTTAAAAGCATTACCGGCAACTCTAAAAAGTCACTAGATCCACAGAATTTATTAGTAAGTTTTGTTAAACTTTAAAGTGACTGTCATGCTACCTAAACTGTTCCAGAATGTTTATTAAAAAATGAATAAAGGACTTGAATAGAAATTTCTCCAAAGAAAACATACAACTGGCCAAGAGGTAGATTAAAAAATGCTAAACTTTAGTAAGCATCAAGGAAATAACAAAACAAAACCACAATATTATCTCACACCTGTTAGGATGGCTATTATTTTTTTTTTAAAGATAACAGCTGTTTGGGAGAATGTGGAGGACTGTTGTACACTGTTGGTGGGAAAATAAACTTTTGGGGAAAAGAAAATAGTATGGAGTTTCCTCAAAAAAAAAAATCAAAAATAGAACATTCTCTGGGCATGTGTGTGTGTGTGTGTGTGTGTGTGTGTGTGTATTATATATATATATAATTTTATTAACATATAATGTATTATTTGCTTCAGGGGCCTCTCTGGGTATTTATCTAAAAGAACTGAAATCAGTATCTCAAAGAGATATTTGTACTCCTAGGTTTATTATAGCATTATACATAATAGCCAAGATACGGAAATAACATAAATGTCTATTGATGGCAGAATGGATAAAGAAAATGTGGTATACACACAGTGGAATATTATTTAGCCTTAAAGTAGGAGGCAATCCTGTCATAGGCTACAAGATGGATGAACCTTGGCATAATGCTAAATCACATGATCCAATCACAGAAGGACAAATGCTATATGATTCCACTTATATGAGGTATCTAAAATAGTCAAACTCTTAGAAGCAGAGAGTTTGCCAGGTACAGGGAGGAGGGAGAATTGGTGTAGCTATTCTACAGGTATAAAATTTCAGTTATGAAAATGAATATATTCTAGAAATCTGCTGTACAACATCATATCTATAGTTACTAATACTGTACTATACTTGTTAAGGGTTCGATCTAATGTTAAATATTTGTTAAGGGTTTGATCTAATGTTAAGTGGTCTTACTACCACTACAACAAATATCATAAAGTCACCTGAGTTTTATTTTACCAAGCTGGTATAAACTAAATAATAACCATTTAAAAAGATAAAATAAAAATAAAACCACAATCCATTATCACTATAAACATAATTGTGAAATAAACCAAATTTTATTAAATCAAATTATTTGGCACAATATTAAAAGAATGACACCCTTAGCAAACAGGACTTATTTCATGAAAACCAAGATGGTTTAAGAATGGACACTTATTAATATAACAATCCCTATTAATAGGTCAAAAAGAAAAGCTCAGACTAATTGGGTTGACATGTCAAAATTCTTTTGATAATTTTCAACAAATACTCCTGATTTTCAAGCAACTGATTTCCTAATAAAATACTAAGAGCAGAATGCTTCATTAACATGATATAAAAGACATATTTTACCCCAGAAGCCAACCTCATATATAACTGAGAAACATATACAGAATTACTTTATTTTTTTAAAGATTTTATTTATTTATTTGCCAGAGAGTGAGAGCACCCAACCAGGGGAAGCAGCAAGCAGAGGGAGAAGCAGATACCCTGTTGAGCAGAGAGCCCGACTCGGGACTAAATCCCAGGGTGGGATCATGACCTGAGCTGAAGGCAGATGTTTAACCAACTAAGCCATCCAGTTGTCCCTATATAGAATTACTTTAAAGTCAGGCACAATGTACAGATAATATGCATACAGCTAGTGCTATTGCTTGATGCTATCTGGAACTTTTGATGACACAATAAAAAAATTTAGTATGAAGTTTAATGAATTGAAAGGTTGTCCACCTAGAAAATTGAAATGAATCAACTGAGGAAAATCTTTAGAGTGTTAATAGACTACATGAATTTGGGCTGTTACAAAAATAACAGTCTTTTTAAATACAAGGATGTCCATTTAGAAAATGTAATAGATGAAACTTTATTAGCACAAGAAAATTTAGCATATGGAGGAATAAATATTTGAAAATGTTTGCAGGATCTATATTGTATAAATGACTAAATATTTCTCAGAAACATAAAAAGAACCTGACTAAATGGAGAGATTTAATATGGTAATTTTCTAATCTCTTTCAAATTAATGTGTTATTCTAATGAATTTCAACTTAACCTCTGGTAATTTTTTTTAATTGAAAAAGTGATTCTTAAGTTCATAAACTGAAGAAGCAAAAAATGTATATGAAAGTAATGATGAAATTTTTTTCATCAGTTAAAACTGAGTACAAATTTAGTAAATAACATGAGGACAGACAGAATAAGTGAACTATCACAGAAGTCAGAAGCAGACAATACTGTAAGTCAGAACTGAGCATAAGATAATAGTGGAATTGTGAATCAGTAGCAAAAGAGCATTGTCTCAAGAATGATGGTGGAATAATTACCTAATGTCTAGATATTTTATTTATTTTTTTAAAGATTTTATTTATTCACCTTACAGAGAGAGAGATCACAAGTAGGCAGAGAGGCAGGCAGAGAGAGGGAGGGAAGCAGGCTTCCCGCTGAGCAGAGAGCCCGATGCGGGGCTCCATCCCAGGACCCCGAGACCATGACCTGAGCCGAAGGCAGAGGCCCAACCCACTGAGCCACCCAGCCGCCCCATGTCTAGATATTTTAAACTAGTTTCTCACTTTATAGTCTCACTCAATACATAGTCCAGATAAGTTAAAGAACTGACAGTATTAAGTGAATAAAAATAAAGAGATAAACTTATAAAAGTGGTCAGGGGAGGGGCGCCCGGGTAGTTCAGTGGGTTAAGCGTCTGCACGCTTAATGTGTCTAGCAGCATTATCTACAATAGCCCAATTATGGAAACAGCCCAAACGTTCATCGAATGATGAGTGGATAAGGAAGATGTGGTATACACAATGGAATATTACTCAGCCATAAGATAGAATGAAATCTTGTCATTTGCAACAACATGGATAGAGCTGGAGTGTTATGCTAAATGAAATAAGTCAGTCAGAGAAAGACAAATACCATAGGATCTCATTCATGTGGAATCTAAGAAACAAAACAAACAGCAAAGGGGGAAAAGAAGAGAAAGAGGCAAACCAAGATACAGACTCCTAACTATAGAGAACAAAATGAAGGCTGCCAGGAACGGAGGTATGTGGGGGCAGTGCATGAAATAGGTGAAGGGGGTTAAGGAATGCACATACGGGGTGATGTATGGAAGTTCTGAATCACTGTATTGTACACCTGAAATTAATATTACACTGTAAACTAACTGGAATCTAAATAAAAACTTTTAAAAATTCAGGTACCATAACTTCCTGTATGAACTTGGTCAAGTCATTTAACATCTCTAAACCTCAATTTCCTCATCTGTGAAATGGAAAGAGGAATTGTGCTTAACTCATGAAGTATCATGAGAATTAGAGACAATACACTAAGTACTTAGAATAACTCAATAAATTGTATATATATCTGACTTGCATACAATATGTATATATTATTTTGTAATTATATGAAATGTTAAAATTTTACATTTGAGAATTTCATAAGCTACTTTCAATATCATAGTAAAAGTAAAATTGTCTATTAGTAAATATCATTTTCAAGAATTCAGTCAATTCTGAGGAGCATTGAGCTGGTCCAAAAAGCGAAATTTATATCTGACTTTAAAGAAGCAATTTCACACACTGTTAATGCCCTTTTCCTTCAGAGGAAGAAATTTGGAGATGTTTTTAATTTCAGGTGAAAGATGTGGATCTTGAGCTAGTAGCATATTATCTCATTGGTAACTAGCAGTCAGAGTAATCTGGCCTAAGGCAGGGACATGAAATGTTCACCCTGCTTAAGAGTTTATGCCCTGGCAGGAGAGGCATCTGAAAGCAAATCAATGTGACCCTTGCTTCTTATTTGAATAAACCAGTAGATACAAGCAGTTTTTCTAGGATTCGAGTCCAGAAATGTTCTTCCTGCATGACAGACTTTCTTTGTCCCTGATTATGCTTTTATTTAAAACCAAGCCATCTATCTCCCCTGTCTTTCTGCGATATCTGAGGAATGAGCAATTAAAACTCGAGTAAAATCCAGAGGAGGGACCTAATGTTCCAGTAAGTAGTTTCCAGATCCCTCTCCCTGGATAGCCTTTCTCCTCCTCTCTTTTCTCTTCTCTCTTTCTTACTTTCTCTCTCTCTCTCTCTCTCTCTTCTCTTTTTCTCACTCAGGACTGTTATTTAACCATTGAAAGATTAAATATCCATCCTAATATGTTTCATTCAGATCAGCAAAAGTTCTGCATTATAAATCCATACTTCTGCACATCACAGCTATCTTACTCTCTTACTCCAGAACACTGGCTTTCTTTCAACTCCATAAACACTCCAAGCTTCCAAGCTTCCTTCAAATCATTCCTTCCCATCATAGAATCTCAACACCTGAATTCGCTGCAACAGTGCAGACATGCCACAGATTCCGCAGTCAACACATTTGCCTGAGACTTTAATTTAGATAGTAGTTTAAAAAGGAGGTAAGAAAATGGGCCTCCATTTAGCTGCGGTGGGTGGAGGGAAAAGCAGTATGATTTGGGGTCTGTCACAGCAATTGTTCCATGTTCTGTAGCAATGACAGCTTCTTGACCCAGCTGTAGCAACAGCTTCCTCTCCAGGGATGGTTTTGGAGGTGTCTCTAGGAACCCCAGCCAATAGTCTGTTCCTCCAGCTCTTCCTGTGGGTCTTCCTGCCATGTAAGTCTTCCTACACACAATGACTGGAGTGGATGCTTTATGATCTTCACAAAGATTCTTCCTATGACTCACCTGACAAGGTTTTGTTTGCACTTCTTGGACACTATTCATAAGAGATTTGGAAAATTACTGAGAAGTTTTAAAAGATTATATCAAGTCCAGCAGAAAGAATATGAATGGCAGAAAAGGCCTTTATAAAATTCCAGTGAATTTTGATGTGTTAATGTAGGTTATTGAATTGTAACAGATGTACCACTCTGGTGGGGGATGTCAATAATGGGGGGAAGCTATGCATCCTGGGGAGTAGAAAACATATAGGAGTCCTTTTTACTTTCCTTCAATTTTGCTGTGAACCTAAAACTGCTCCAAAAAAGTCTTAAGAAAAATTCCAGTGAACTGACACGACCCTGTCATTTATCCAACATTGCTGTTCACGTCCAAGTATATTGGACTAGGTTCTAAAGACATAAACATGAATAAAAATGGCCCCATAATTACAGGTCATAAACACAAAAAGACAGTACAAATCATAAGGATAATATATATCACATGGATCATCTCACATATCACTTAGTTTTTAACTAACCTTGTAAGGTGACTACTGCTACTTCTGTATTACTCATGAGGCTTACAGAGATTGAGGGACTTGCCTGCAATCACAATGCTAACAAGGGGCCATGATAGGGTTTAAATACCAATTTGACCACAGCAGCCGAGCTCTAGACACAATACCACAGCAAATTACATGGAAGTTCATTTACTTATTCAATGAAAGTTATTGACTCTGTCAGTTCTTATGCCAGGATCTCAATAATAGTTTAACTCACAAAAATAGAAGTCAGAGAAACAAAGGCATGGCCAGTGGCTAGAGGCAGAAGTCAGGCAAAAGTCAGTGTTCCATACACACACAAGGAATTCAATGGAATCAAATATGGTCATGGGCCTCTAGGCTCCAGACATTTTGCTTGGAGTTGAGAAGAGAGAAAAGATCCAGTTCTACCACTGTCTGTGTGTTCGTCACTTGCTGTGGCCTCAGCACAAAGCCTCCAATGTATTTGTGTGAGGAAAGGAGAAAGCAATTTCTGAGATAATCCCGTACGGTAAATTTATAGTAGTAGAATGAATAAATTCTGTGCAGGGGCATCAGAAAGGAGTAGTGAGAGGTCAGAAACATTTCAAAGAAAAAATAACTGAGCCTTGAAGAACGAGTAAGCTTTTATAATGAGTTTTTTAGATCAATCTGCCCTAGTTATCCTACTTGAATTTCTTGTCACAACACTGTATTTTAGGAGTTTCTTAAGGCTCTGAATCTATGAATACAATGCAAGAGTGAATATTGTTAGATAAATCTTTCAAAACTGGAAATTCTTATGTATGTCTTCCTCATTTTGCTTCATATTTATATAAAGTACTTGTTATATGTGTCCTCATTCTGTGAAGCTCAAAGTATTTTGTGTGTGTATATATATACATGCATAAGCATATACATACGCATATACACAAACATTTGAATATACATATAAGCATGCATATGCATTGCATTTACATACATATTTACATACACATATATACATGCACACATAAATACATACATAAGATTATTCTAGCCTCAGCATTTTAGCAAAATGTCAGATGGCATTGATAATACCAATACTAGTATTAAATGTGGAAGCACCTAATAGTGAAATCGCCCCTCCTAGTCTGCTTCCAGTCTTGGTTCCTTTGAGGCAGGCATTGTCCATTGTTATTCCCATCATTTCTAGCATCCATGCCCTGCTTACTTTCTCTCTTTTCAACCAAATCTTGATAGAAAATGATTCCAATAAACTGGGACTTGGAAGACAGTGACAGATGAGTTTTCACACACATATATACAGAAATAGTTTTCTTGTTTCCTTGGGAAAACATATATTGGACATATTTTTCAAAGAACTTATAAGAATCTCCGCAGCTAGTATTGAATCCTGGGGAAGAATATAATGGCAGACCATCCATTCCCACTTTACGGATGAAGAACCAGGCAAGGAGAGTTACAGCAATGGCTCAGAATCATGCATAATGACAAGAAACCGGGAGTGGGGCCCATCATTCCCAAATCCAAGATTCTCCCTTTTTCTCTCTGTTATCAAACAATAACTTTTAAGGTTGTTAAATATATGGATAAGAAAAACATTTTGTTGCTAAATTCATGGTTTACTTGACAGACAAATGTTGAAAATACTTGACTTTTTTTTTTTTTGCTTTTGATACAAGAAGTTATTTTAACTAGTAAAGGCTTAATCCCAGGTACGTTCTCCTTTGTGAACTTTTATATTGTTGTAAAGGACAGTGAGTTGATTTTGTCAACTTCAGAAAACCACTGCCTTGCTTACTCGTAAAACTATGGTAAATCTTTGGAAATGTTTTTTTTTTTTTACAGCCTTACTTAATATTTTTTATGACAAGCAATAAGATATTTCTTAGGCATTTGTCCCATCTCACATTAATGAGTCATATGCTTATCCTAGGTTCTGTCACTTGATGTTCCTCCATGTGGAGCTTTAGGTTATCTGATGAATATATAATTATACAGGCAGACTTGACTGGGAAAAGATGACACCAGATTGCAGAACACCTTGGTAGTGTCAGAAAAAGTTTGCCAAGAAGATGAAAATTACAATATTGATACAAGCATGTGGGACAGGTTACCCCCCTCACTCTGTTCAATGAGGGCTGATTTGGGAATGGTTCCCATATTGCCTAGTATATTAGTTTGCAAAACAAAATAAAATACCACATAACAAAATACCACAAACTGGGAAGCTTACACAACAGCAATTTATAGTCTCACAGTTCTAGAGGTAGAAGTCCAAGATCAAGGTATTGGCAGCACTGGTTCCTCCTAAGGGCAGTGAGAAAAAGATGTGTTCCAGGCCTCTCCCCTAGGTTTTGCTGCATCACTCTGATCTCTCCTTTCATTTCTGTATGGATTCTCCCCAAGTGTGTGTATCTGTCTCTAAATTTTCCCTTTTTATAAGGATACCAGTAAAATTGGACTAGAAGGTCCACCCTACTCTAGCATAAATTCACTTTAATTAATTACATCCACAATGACCCTATTTCAAATAAGGTCAAATCTTGAGGGAATAGGGGTCAGGGTTTTAACATATGAATTTTTGAGAAACACAATTCAGTTTATAATAGCTAAGGATAGAAGTCAGTTTCCAAACAAAATGCCCGATAGATGTGACTTAGGTGTTGGCTGAATTTTTCCCCAAGTTTACAAAGGAGGCAGGGACATAGAGTCTAGTGCCAGGGGATCAACTAGAGTTATACAAAAGGAATAATAAAATGCCTTGAGACCACAATAAATGTGTGGCCCTGGTCAGTTTAGGTAGATGAAATAGCATGTAGACAATTTAGCAGCTAACATTATCACCATCGGAATTACCCAAATGTATGACCTCTTAAAGTGGTTCAGACCTCTTTTATTTATAAGATAGAACAATGTTATTGCTGCTTAGAGAACAGTCTAAGTCTCTTGATAAGATGTGAAGAAGCTGTTCAATCCCTGGAGCAATGTGCTTTTCAAAAATGATGAATGGAGATTGTGCCACTCCCTCATCTTGGTATCCAGGAAAAGGATCATATGAATAAGGCCAACCATGTGGTAAATAAAAATAACACATATTCTCCTTTGAATTTCATAGACTTTAAATGTACAATTCAGTATTTGTTTCCTATTGCTACATAACAAAGTATCATCTATTTAGCAATTTAAAACACTACTCATTGGGGCGCCTGGGTGGCTCAGTGGGTTAAAGCCTCTGCTTTAGCTCAGGTCATGATCCCAGGGTCCTGGGATTGAGCCCCGCATCGGGCTCTCTGCTCAGCAGGGAGCCTGCTTCCTCCTCTCTTTCTCTCTGCTTGCCTCTCTGCCTACCTGTGATCTCTGTCAAATAAATAAATAAAATCTTAAAAAAAAAAAAACACTACTCATTTATCATCTTACAGGTCTATGGGCCAAAAGTCCAGCAGAGTGTGCCTGTGTTCTCTGCCCAGGGTCTCACAGGCATTGGCCAGGGCTGCAGTTTTCATCTGGGCTCAGGGTCCTATTCCAAGCTTGGGGCAGGCAACAGTATATTGAGTCACCAATGCTTTGAATTCCTCTGGCTTTCTCTGTGACTTCCTTTTTGGCTTCTAAGACTTCTGTGATTACATTGGGTCCACTTAGGAAATCCAGATAATCTCCTTATTTTAAGGTCATCTAATTAGTTACCTTAATTAAATATCCAAAGTCCCTTCATAGCAATACTTATGTTGGTATTTGAATAACTAGAAAATGGAAATGATGGGGGACATCTTTAAAATTCTGCCTCCCACAAGATCAAAAAAATGAAAACCAAAGGCATTAATATGTAGCTAAAGTAATGCTCAAATTTGTTTTAAGCAACTATGAAGAGAGGATGAAACATATTTATAAAAAAAAAACTTTTTTAAAAGACTGAAAAAACTGCTAAAGATCTTGATTTTTGCCTTGATCCTGGTTTTAATTTTTTTTTAAAGATTTAGTTACTTTAGAAAGAGCGAGCACAAGCACAAGGGGAAAAGGACAGAGAATTTCAAGCAGACTCTGCTCTGAGCACAGAACTCAATCTCATGACCCTGAGATAACAACCTGAATGAAACATTTAACCAACTGTGCCACTCAGGCACCCTGACTTGATCCTGGTTTTAAAGTGCCTTAAGTGATGGACTGAAGGTTAGTTAGGATGAGAGTTTAGATCTGGAAAGTCTTTACACATAATGGTGCTAATTGGGGTAGTTAATCTAATCACTGAGCCTCAGTTCCCTCATCGGATAAAAAGTGAATAATATTAATGTTTTATAGGATGCTTATGAGATTCAAATGAGATCATTTCTAGAAAGTGTTTTTGTAACTGTAAAGCCTAAAACAAATGTGAATTATTAAGATTATCACAGAAAGTCTTAGCTTACTTCTGAAAGAACCAGAATTTCCAAATATTTGGAATTCTGTGAAACTGAATAATCACCCTAAATAGTTATGAAATCTGACAGTCAAGAAATCCAAACTTCATTAGAAATTTGTCCAACATCGATGTTAGAATATTTCTGTGAGTGCATAATTGTGTGTGTGTCTGTGTGTCTGTGTGTGTTTTGGGAAGATATGCCATGTTGAAATTGTACTATACTAATTCAATGGACAACATATTAAGATTAGAGAACATCCTGATGAAAGAAATACAACACTAAGTCTTTAAAGAAAAATCCAAAGACTTGTCTCGAACCAAGTAACTGGAGGTGAAACGTTAACAAAGGAAAGAAGAGGAAAGCATTTTCAATATTCAAGAAAATCATTCCATGTCATGTTATGCCTAGAAAACCTTTGTAGACCTGTCTGGTTTGGGTCAGCTTCATTTGATAAACAGATTTAAGTCATCACATAAATAAGTGTTCAGGCACTTGTGGCTACATTTCAATTATACCTCTGATCATCCATCTCATGGAACATTATCACTAACATTTATTTCTGCCCCAAATGATTAAATCCTAAGAATTCTTTTATTTATGCACTTAACTAGCTCTTATATGTGTTATATGCAAGCCACTGTCCTAAGTTCTTTATTAATATTAACTCATAAATTGATTCATCTTGATAACAACCCTATAAAGTTGAAACTATTATACTCACTTATTAAACAAATAATAATTTGTTTCAAAATATTTTCTTCTTACAAAAAGGAAAGTATTTTTCCTCAAATAGTTGCCTCTCCTTTTTCTATCATGTCTACAATTTATATCAAGAAAAGATTTAAAATGCAATTGCTAAAGACTTTATCTTAGTAAAAATGACAAAACATAGGCTGATTTCAGTAAAATTTTTGAAGTGAACAGATTAGTCACACACAAAACACACCATGATTAAAGATGACATTGAGATTTTCTAAATAGTGTCAATTTTAATGAAGAAACATTCCCTCCCCACACAACAAAAGGCACTAACTCGTCTTTTTTCAATTTACTGTTTCTTGAGCAGTGCAGTGCTTTTCTAGAGTTTAAAAGTGCATACAGTTCAAAAATGCTTTGGTTTTATTCTTACTACTTTCTAATAAACACAATGAAAATCTGCCATTTCCTATTCAAAGCAGGAAAGACATGTTCTTGGTCTATTCTTACATTTTATTTTTTCAGCAAAATTTTCTACAATTTCTCCCCATTTATTATGCTGTTTCCAGGTTTAAAATAATCAGAAAAAAAAATATTGCAAAGCTGTAGCCTGCTCTGTCTTACTCGAACCTTGTTAAGCACACAGTTAACCCAACTGTGACACTGCCTAGTAAACCATGCCTGGTGTCTAAGCTCAGAATGCATAACAAAATTTCATAAAATAGGTGGGTTATTGTTGGGGCCGATTCCACGTTAAAACCTGTTAAACCCCTAGGGCCTGCCTAGGCCTACTTAGCCATAGTGACTCCATGTTGCCTAGGTAGACATTTTGTTGTTTAATAAATGCCTCAGCAGTTACTGATACCAGTCCAGGTAACTGTTGCTAAAACACACACCTAAAACAAGGCCATTTTGTTTATATCGGTTCCAGGTAACTGTTACTAAAACACACATCTAAAACAAGGCCACACAGGTAGGAGACATCCAATCAGCCAAAGCCACATACGTAGAGGTCTGCGGTTGTGCCCTATAAAACTAACCTGTAAGACCAAGGGGGGGTCGCTCTCTTCGGAGGCGGCCCTGGCCGGTCAGTCTGACTTCTAATGCTTGGCATAAAATAAGGCTTTGCATAACTTTCACTTTGTCTCAGTCTCGTTTCTTTGATAACGGACCCAACATTATCAGCAACAGAAATGTATCTCTCACTGTGCTGAAGGATGGCGATCTGAGATCAGGGTACACCAGCACAGCCAGCTTCTGGTGAGGACCCTCTTGCTGGTTGCAGACTGCTGACTTCTCCTTGTATCCTCACAAACCGAGGATACAAACTCTCTCTCTAATTCTTTTTTTTTTTTTTAAGATTTTATTTCTTCATTTGACAGACAGAGATCATGAGTAGGCGGAGAGGCAGGCAGAGAGGAAGGGAAGCAGGCTCCCTGCTGAGCAGAGAGCCCAACGTGGGGCTCAATCCCAGGACCCTGAGATCATGACCTGAGCCGAAGGCAGAGGCTTTAACCCACTGAGCCACCCAGGTGCCCCTCTCTCTCTAATTCTAATCCCACTCTAATCTAATCCCATTCATGAGGCCTCCATGTTAAGACCTCATCTAATACTAGTCACCTACCAAAGGCCCCACCTCCTAATACCATCACACTGGAGTTTGGTTTTCAACATATGGAATTTCAAGGGACACACAGGTTCAGTTTGTAACACTAGGTTTATTCTGAAAACTCACAGGTATAAGTAACAGAGAAAGCAAACAGCCAGGAGCAAGATTGATACCTTTTACTTAAACAGAAAGGCAGTTCTGAAAAGAGTTTTGGTAAATTTAAATTTCATTTTATAATTCTATATTTCAAGTTTCAGATTTGTACCAGATGCTTGAAATTCACATAATATTGTCATCAACATTAACCAGAAGGTAAAAGTTTATTGTAAATGAGAGCACAAGACATCTAAGATCAAATCTCGTTCTTTGAGAAGTTAATTTGCCTGGTTCTGAAACTAGATACATTTTCTTTATGAGTTCAGGGGAAAGACCATTCACTGAGAGTTAAGCTGTGAAAAAATATGAACATTTTATTAATTTGTCTCTCACGCAAAAGTATTTGAGGTTGTTCTTATGACAATATTTAACAAGCAACTGCTACCACAGTCTTAAGACAATCAGCTTTAAGTGTTGGCACATCAAGATCAGCCCCAGAACTGTGAGTTACCAGGGCCCAGATGAAGATTGCCTTAAATGCTTGATTTGAGAATTCATTCATTGGTCCCATTCCAACCAGCCTCCAAGATCTCTGATAATGCATGCAGGTCATTTTATAAATGTAAATCACCATCTGAGTGTGAGGTTATAGAACTATAGAAATAATAACAGCTAATGTTTATTTTATGTTTACAGTGTTCCAGACATGTTGATAAGCACTTTACAACTATTATTTATTATCTTTGTTTTTTAAATGAGGAGACTGAAGCCTGAGAAGTTAATCTGTCCAGGGTCGCAGTACTAGTAAGTCAGAAGTAGAATCCTGGCAGTCTAGTTCAAGAGCCTATATTCTTAACCAAACAATTCTGAATCAAAATTCTACCTCTTACATAGATAATGAAACTCCTTTCCCTTAGAAGCTACACTCAAACCTCCCACATACAATTTATAGCAGTCATTAAATAACTCAGGGGCACATGGGTGACTCAGTCAGTTAAGTATCCAACTCTTGATTTCAGTTCATGTCATGATCTCAGGGTTGTGGGGTCGAGTCCTGCATTGGGCCCTGCATTCAGCAGGGAGTCTGCTTGAGATTTTTTTCTCTCCCTATCCCTCTTCCCCTGCTCATGCTCTCTTTTTTTTTTTCTCTCTCTCTCTAAAATAAATAAATAAATACATCTTTAAAAAATATCACCCCTGAATATTTATATGTTTGTTATATATTACTACTTAATGAATTATCTCAAAATTTGTCAGCTTAAAACAATAAGCACACATTATCACACCGTTACTGGGGGTCAGGAATTCAAGATGAGGGGTCTGGTTCATGGACTCTAATGTTGCTCTCAAATGCTCATCTGAGGGTTTGAGGCCAAGGACCTGCTTCAAGATGCTTTACTCATGAGTGCCTGGGTGGCTTAGTGGGTTAAAGCCTCTGCCTTTGGCTCAGGTCATGATCTCAGGGTCCTAGACTGAGCCCCACATCAGGCTCTCTGCTCAGCAGGGAGCCTGCTTTCCCCTCTCTCTCTGCCTGCCTCTCTGCCTACTTGTTATCTCTCTCTCTGTGTCAAATAAATAAATAAATAAAATCTTTAAGATGTTTCACTCACATGGCTGTTGGTCTCAATTTTTTGTCACACATACCTCTTCATAAGGCTACTTGAGTGTTTCCATGACATGATAGTTGGCTTCCCCCAGAACAAGTGATCCAAAAAGGAGAGCAAGGCAGACACCATGTGTCTTCTATAACCTAACCTTAGATGTCACATACCATACTTCTGTTTTAGCCCATCATTACAGATGAGTCACTAAGTCCAACCCAAATTCGAAGGGAAGAGAAATGGGTTTCACCCTTTGAAGTGAATGTCAAAGAATTTTGGACATATTTTAAGCCCACCACTTACATCTATCTCATTGTACATAATTTAAATAATTCTGGCTCTGTGACATGTTTTCCTCCTGCTATCTTGACTCCATTGCAATGTACCAAAAATGCCGAGCTAACCACTTAGCCGAACATGCTCTCAACTTGTCCCAGGTCACCATTCATACCTATTGGGAGGGACTCCATCAGAAGAAATGCAAAAGGTCAATTATGTAAGCCCTGCCCTGCAACCATATGATACTCTGAATATCCTATTTCTGTCACATTGACAAAATTGATAAATAAGCAAAGTTTATCTCACACTGCGGTTGTCTATTTGTCAACTATTATGACTGAACTGGCTGAGTAAAATATGTGATAGTATCACCATCAGATAAAACATATGCAGAAATGTCCCATGTTTCATCTACATGAAGTAATCCAAGATACTTGGAGCTAAGGAAGAAAGATTCCAGTATGACTCAATTACTTAATTTAGGTAATGTCTCTCCAATTGTCACTTGGCTTTCCTTCTACTAGCTGATTTCTGGGAGAGAAGATGTCTATAAAGCAGGTTATGATATGCTATCTCAAGGTTACAAATACTAGAAGAAACTGGAACAGGATAGAGGGTCAGGAGAATGAGGGAAAGTACAATGAGAATAAGGGTAGTAGTAAAGATAACTTATTATTTCCATGTTCAAATTATTTCAAGATATCTTAGATGGTTGCCTTCATGGGCCATGCCTTTATTGCAACCATGGACAAGTCACTTCACTAAACATTTTCTCAAAATATTAACTAATTTAACTTTTCAACAAATCCATGCAGCAGATACTATTGTTTTCCTTTTGACACACAAAGAAGTCTGAGGCAGAGTATTATCTTACTTAATAGCTAGTTTTAAAAATGCTTTCATATCTCTCTCCCACTCCATGCTCCCTTGGGGTTCTGTTTTTGTTCCACTCATACTTCTCACTCTTCTCTACAGTGAGTCACACAAAGCATTGAAAACTTAGAAAAAGAATCACAGAAGTCCTTAAGTACATCAAGCTCTCCATTATCTGGAGGGAAATACTAAGTACTGGAGAGTTAATACTTCCTATTGACCTAGAGTCAATAGGAAGAGAAAGGTAACCTGACTAGAGATGCCAGTGCTAGGATGAATAGGAAACTGGCCTTGTTTTCAAGGAGGTTGGGGGGAAATAGGCTGAGCCAAGCCAACAGGAGACCAAGACTGGAGGGTGATGTGAGGGAAGACAAAGTAAAAAGAGGCATTTTTGTAAGGCAGAGGGCAGATACAGTTAAAACACAACTTAGATTTTCGTAGAAACTTAACCCATGACCTTGAATGAAAATAGGAACTAATCGAAGGAAACCGATGTCAGTATTAGGATGTACCTAAAAATAAAATGTGATCCATGGGATGATATCATGAAAAACTGTTGAGTGCCTACTTTTTGTGTCCAGTCGTGGCCTGGGTATTACCCTCCTCACTTCCTCTTCTCAGAAGTCTTCAGCACCTCTCCACTGTCTCCTTAAGCTGGTGTAAAAGGTCTTCTATAATCTTACCCTATTCTACCTTCTCAGTCCATTTCCCCTGAAATGCTTTCCCACCTCTAAACTCAGTTACCTCTACTTAAAATGCCTTTTCCTTAGTATCTGCTCTCTTAAAATTTTACCATCCATCAGGGCTCAGAGAAAATGTCCCCTTCTACATGACTCATCTCTAATTGACTCCAGTTGAAAGTACCCTCTCACTTTGATTCCTACAGTTCCTTGTTTCTACCACTTTAAGAAAAGTTTGGAATTTATCCTGTATTAGAGCTGTGGGGACATCTGGGTGGCTCAGTCACTTAAGCGGCTGCCTTTGGCTCAGGTCATGATCCCAGGGTCCTGGGATGGAGCCCCACATTGGGCTCTCTTCTTGGTGGGGAGCCTGCTTCTCCCACTACCCCCTGCTTGTGCTCTCCCTGCCAAATAAAAAAATAAACAAAATATTTTTAAAAACTAATGAGCTGTGTATCTGTCTATCCAGCTGCTAAACAGTGAACCTCTTAAGGGGAAGGAAAAAGTTTCATTCCTCTTCATCTACAAACTTTGAAAATCACAGCGCTCAATAAATATTTGTTGAATTAAATTGGAATCTGAGTGTTTGATATGTTAATTTTTAAAGATTAAGAAAAAACTAAGCCAGCAGAAGAATTTCTACTTCCTGATATATGCTGCCAATGTCTTAATAACCTTGGCTTTTGTAGAACATTTTTTATTTCTGAAGTGCTTTATAATTAAGCACTAGTTAAACTTCCAGTAGCCCTGGCCTTGTTGTATCAAGTAATAGGGGGATGATACCATACCCCTTAGGATAACACTGGAGAGACTTTCTATGAAGGAGTGAAGTTGGATGCTTTTCAGAGCACAGGGAAGCAAGAAACCAGCAAATTCCAAATGCAATGATCTGTGAGTCACCACAGAGGGGCTGAAGTAAAGATAAACACAATGAAGGTAAAGACTTTGTTTTGTTTCTCCTTTTTCTTTCTTACTGTAGATGACATTATATTCCTATGTCTTTGTGCTTACTTTTATAAATTCTAGAAAATAATTCAAGTTCTCTCTAGTCTGAAGTTTATTTTTGTATGAATTCAGTCCTTAATTGAAAAGTATAAGTTACTATGTATGGTTGTGTTAGTGAGAGAGAAACAAACAGACCAAAATAACTTTGTTAAACTCAGGAAAGAGCATAATATCACAGACATAACCAACTTGAAACCAAACCATTATGTAAACATCTAGATAAAAATCAGACTTTTTTCTAAAGATTTTATTTATTTATTTGACAGGCAGAGAGGCAGACAGAGAGAGAGAGAGAGGGAAGCAGGCTCCCCGCTGAGCAGAGAGCCCAATGCGGGGCTCGATCCCAGAACCCTGAGATCCTGAGCTGAAGGCAGAGGCTTAACCCACTGAGCCACCCAGGTGCCCCAAAATCAGACATTTTAAAACACCAATTCTTCCTTTTAATACAAGGAACAATGCCTGTTCTCTCTACAATGGCCATTAATTCATAAAAATATCAGATTCCACATAATTTTTCAGGAGCATATTTACTAAGTAAATTAGAACACATGTGTATATAGATTTTAAGAGTTTGCCTACCTGAACAGAATCCTTCATATGTTCATGATATTTCTAGGGCTAATGTTTGGCATCATCTACAGCTGCAGCAGACCCTCTTCCTTGAGAGCCTCCACTCCCAAGCTTTCAGTCAAGCTTTGCCCAGAGTGGTCCTCTTGTGGCAGAAGAGTTTAAAGACCAGCTGCTGCATGAAGCTTTCTCTAGTATTCTTCCCAATAAAGAATACTCACTCATTCCCCTGAGATAACATAGAATAATATTTAATAGAATTTATCTCAACATATTAGTCAAACATTTGCGATGTGTTAAGCACCATACATCCATTAAACTCTGTGATATTCTGCCTTATATCATAGTTAAATGTGTACACAATATTTCTAAGAAATTGTAGGCATCTTAACTAAGAACTAATATTATCACCAAAACATTGTTTGAGGAACTTCATATATACTAAAGCATTTATTGTTTAAATTGGATAAGACTTGAACACATTTTCCCGTCGAAATGTTAAGTCCAGTAAATAGTCCCACATCAGGACATAAAGGTGTATTACATTGGCTAAGGTAGGGAATCAAGCTTTCCCTTCAAAATCGTTTGTCATGTTCTAAATTCATTTTTAAAGAATGTCTGAATTTGGTGATAAACACATAATTCTTACAAGAAAATTGTGCAAAGAAGTTTGTATAGTGAAATCTAGACTCATGTATAACATTATAAATTAGAAGCAACTTACATTTCCAACAACAGAAAATTATTTATTAAATAGAACAGTAAATTTTGTTTTTTTCATACACTAGAACACTATAAGCCATTAAAAATTATGTTACAAAAATTAGTATATTGTGAAAAAATATTTACAATATGCTATTAAGTGAAAAAAATATGAACGCTTTAGAATTTGTCTCTCACCCTAACATATCAGAGCTCATTTTTATGACAATATTTTACAGGAAACCATCACTATAATCTTAATTTGTCCTAAGTACTGAGAACTCAAAACCAGCCCCAGGGTGTGTGTGTGTGTGTGCATGTGTGTTTGTGTGTGTGTGTGTGTGTGTGTGAAGGGTCCAGATGAAAATAGCTTTTAATGCTTAATATAAGAATTGATTCATTAAGCTATTACTAAGCAGGTTCCTGACAACATACAAAAAATGGTTTGTAGAGGAAGAGAAAGAGGAAGCAGGAAATGAGGGAGGAAGGGGAGGGGGAGAAAAAGAAGGAAGATCTAAGGAGGTAGAAGGAAGAACTTGAAAAAGAAAAAAAGCAGAAATAAATAAAATATAAAACAGGAAAGAGAAGTGCTGCCTCAATGGTGCAGTTGGTTGAGCTCTGGCTCTCAGTTTTTAGTTCAGATTTTGATCATGAGGTTCTGAGATTGAGACCTACATGGCGCCACACTCTGTGTGGAGTCTGCTTGTGATTCTCTCTCCCTTTGCGCCTACTCCCCATTCTCCCCTTCTTCCTCTCTTTCTTTCAAATAAATAAATAAGTCTTAAGAAAAAAACTAAGAACCCAAAACTGATTTTTTGAAAAGCTAATCAAGTCAATAAATCCCTGGCAAAAGTGATCAAGACAAAAAAAAGAGAGAGAGAGAGAAGACATAAATTGCCAATTTTCAGAATTAAAAGGACTTCACTTGATATCTTACAGATATTAAAAAATAGATTAAATAAGTGAATTGCTTTAAGAATCCAATTAACCAAAACTGACATGATAAAAAACAGAAAATCAAATGTCCCTATATCTATTAAAGGACTGTAGTCTATAATTTAAAACATTTTCACAGAGAAAATTCCAGGACTAGATGACCTCATTAGTGAATTCTTTCAGATATATAACATCAATCTTATGCAAACTCTTCCAGGGTTTTAAAAAGAAAGTGCAATTTCTATGATGCCAGCATAACTTTGATATTAATAATTGGTAAGAATATTACAAGGAAGTGGCACCTAGGTGGCTCAGTGGGTTAAGCCTCTGCCTTTGGCTCAGGTCATGATCTTGAGGTCCTGGGTTCGAGCCCCACATTGGGTTCTCTGCTCAGCGGGGAGCCTGCTTCCCCTCTCTCTTTCTGCCTGCCTGCCTCTCTGCCTCCTTGTGATCTCTCTCTCTGGCAAATAAATAAATAAAATCTTTACAAAATAAAATAAAATGTAAAAATAAACAATTATATGTATTTTAAAGAAATTAAAAGGAATGAAATAGAATTATATATTTACAATGGTATTTGATATTTCTGATGTTCTTTATTCAAATTACCACATTTCTCAAAGATAGTTGTACAGAGATTATCAAACCTCAACATTTGGCTCTCATCTGGCATGAATGCATAAATACACATTAACACTGCCCTAATCTTTTCTCTTAAGATCATGATAATTAAAACAATACCACCTAGGACTTAATTTGAGATATATGTAAATCAGTAAAGAAAAAAATAAACACAGATTTTACGAAACCAAAATAAATGGAGTGATATACCTCTCAAGGATTGAAACTTCAATATTTTTAAGATACTAATTTTCTTCAAATTGCTCTATAGATTCACTGCAATCCCATTCAAATTTCAGCAGGAATTTTGGTAGAAAGTGACAAGTTGATTCTAAAATTTTAATGGAAATTCAAAGGGGGTAAGGATAGAGAAGACAATCTTGAGGAAGAATAAAATTAAAGGACTTCTACTAAACATTAAGATATTACACTACAAAATATTAACAGATTATAAGCTATAGTAATTAAACAGTGTGATATAATGATAAACAAATAGACTGTTGAAACAAAATACAGAGTTTAGAAATAGTCTAAATAGTCATTACCTAATTTGCAATGAGGGTGAACAGCTATAGAGTTGAAAAAGGTGTGTTCAATAAATGTTCAATAAATGGTACTGAAACAAATGAAAATCCACATAGGAAAAATATATAAATCCTAACTCCACCTACACCACACACATCTCAGATAGATCATAGATGAAAACATGAAAAATAAAACAATAAAGCTGTTAGGTAAAACATATAGAAAAAGACTTTACAATTTTAGGAGGCAAATATTGGTTAAACAAGAAGAAAAATGCAATAACCAAAAAAAGGTAAAAAATAATTCAGACTTCATTAAAAAGCACATCAATTCCTCAAAAGACATCATTAACAATATAAAAAAAAATCAGAGAGAGGAGAGATGGCAGAGGAATAGCAGACTGAAATGACATCCCAGGAGTTCAGCTAGATACCTATCAAACCATTTGGAACACCTACAAATTCAACAGGAGATAGAAGAGAAGAAGAGCAGCAATTCTAGGAACAGAAAATCGACCACTTTCTGAAAGATAGGACTTGTGGAGAAGTGAATCCAAAGCTACAGGAAGATAGACCGCAGAGGGAGGGGCAAGCTCCTGGCAAGCAGCAGAGCAGTGGAGCACAAAATCATTACTTTTAGAAGTTTCTCCACTGAGGGACATCACTCCAGAAAGTAAGCAGGGGTGGAGCCCTGGCAGGGACAGTGTGGTCTCAGGTCCCATGGGTTCACAGAAAGATTGGGGATTTCTGAGTGTGGCAGAGCTGCCAGGTATCAGAGCAGGGAAGCTGACTGCAAAGACAGGGCCAAAGAGTGAGCTTTCAGATCGGGGTTACTTTAAACCATGATCCAAGGCACAGACAGGCCACTGCTCTTTGAGCAGGAAAACCCACAAGTGGCAGATCCAGGGAGACTCACCTTCCTGCTCTGGGAGCAACAGCGTGACAGGAATCCGCTGGGTTTGGAGACTCCAAATGGGGCTGTGCATCAGAGATAGAAACGCTTGGTCACAGGCCAAGTGAACTCAGAATGTGGCCAGAGACGAGGGAGACAGGAGTGATTGACTGCTTATCTCTGAGGGCACACTAGGTGTGGGGCCTTGAACTCTTGGCTTCTCTAGGCTGGATATTGGGAGGCCACCATTTTCATTCCCGTACTCCATAGTGGTATGGACAGTGTTTATGGAACAAAAGCTCCAAGAGCAAACCCGAGCAGATTATTTAGCCTGCATGAGGCCAGGGCCCTGCAATTCCTCCTCAGGAAAAGACATTTGAGAATCACTGCAACAGGCCCCTCCCCCAGAAGATCAGCAAGAACATCCAGTCAAGACTAAACTTACTATTCAAGGAGAATAGCAGAACTCCAGAGCTAGAGGAAAGCAACACAAACAATTTATGGCTTTTTCCCCATGTTCCTTTAGTCTTGCAAAGTTAAATATTTTTAATTTTATTTTTTTCTTATTCTATTTTTTTAACTTTCCTCTTTTAATGTTTGTTAATTAGTTTTTCTGAACAATAACTTACTAAAAAAAATCTTTTTAAACCTTCATTGTTATAGTCATATTTTATCCCTTCATTGTATTTAACCTTATTTTTTATATACATATAGTATTTTCTTCTTAAAAATGTTGGGATACAATTTCTTATAAAAGGTAAAAATATACCCTAACCTAGCACATGGCTTGGTTCTAGTCTCCAGCCTGAGCACATTCCCTCTTCTTTTTTCCCCTCTTTTTCCAACCAACTTATCTTATCATTTCATTTTTTAGAATTTTTTTAAAAATTTCAACTTTACAGTCATATTCCATACCTTCAATATTTATCCTTATTTTTATGTATATATAAGGTTTTTTTTCTTTAAAATTTTGGGAAGTAGTTTCTTCTAAGAAACCAAAATACACCCAAAATCAAATGGGTAGCTCTGTTCTATTCACCAGTTTAAATATATAATTTTTAATTTTTATTTCTATTTTCCCCTTTCTTCTCTCCCTGGTTTTGGGTCTCTTTTGATTTGGTTAGTGTACATTTTCCTGGGGTCTTTGCCACCCTTTTAGTAGTTTATTCTCTCCTTCATATATTCTTATCTGGATAAAATGACAAGGTGGAAAAACTCACCACAAAAAAAAAAAAAAAAGAACAAGAGGCAGTACCAATGGCTAGGGACCTAATCAATATGGACATTGGTAATATGTCAGAACTAGAGTTCAGAATGACGATTCTCAAGGTGCTAGGTGGGCTTGAAAAGGCTTAGAAGATATCAGAGAAACCCTTTCTGGAAAAAAAAATCCCTTTCTGGAGAAATAAAAGAACAAATATCTAACCAAGTTGAAATAAAAAAGCTATAAATGAGGTGCGATCAAAAATGGAGGTTCTTACTGCTAGGACAAAAGAGGCAGAAGAGAGAATTAGTGATATAGAAGACCAAATAATGGAGAATAAAGAAGCTGAGCAAAAGAGAGGCAAACAACTACTGGACCATGAAGGGAAAATTCAAGAGGTAAGAGATACCATAAGACAAAACCATATTAGAATAATTGGGATTCCAGAGGAAGAAGAAAGGGGGGGCAGAAAGAATATTGGAGTGAGTTATAGTAGAGAATTTGCCTAATATGGCAAAGGGAACAACCATCAAAATCCAGGAGGCACAGAGAGCCCCCTCAAAATGAATAAAAATAGGTCGACACTGCCTCATCTAATGGTAAAACTTACAAGTCTTAGTGACAAAGAGAAAATCCTGAAAGCAGCTCAGGACAAAAAGTCTGTACCATACAATGGTAGAAATATTAGACTGGCAGCAGACTTATCCACAGAGACCTGGCAGGCCAGAAAGAACTGGCATGATATATTCAGAGCACTTAATGAGAAAAATATGCAGCCAAGAATACTGTATCCACCTAGGCTATCATTGAAAATAGGAGAGATAAAAATCTTCCAGGACAAACAAAAACTAAAAGAATTTGTGAACACCAAACCAGCCCTACAGGAAATATTGAAAGGGGTCCTCTAAACAAAGAGACAGACTAAAAGTAGTAGACCAAAAAGGAACAGAGAAAATATACAGTAACAGACACCTTACAGGCAATACAATGGCACTAAATTCATATCTTTCAATAGATACCCTGAATGTAAATGCCCCAATCAAAAGATACAGGGTACCAGAATGGATAAAAAAGCAAAACCCATCAATATGCTGTCTACAAGAAACTCATTTTAGATCAAAGACACCTCCAGACTTAAACTGAGGGGGTGGAAAACAATTTAGCATGTTAATGGACATCAAAAGAAAGCTGGAATGACAATCCTTATATCAGATCAATTAGATTTTAAGCCAAAGACTATAATAAGAGATGAGGAAGAACACTATTTCATACTCAAAGGGTCTGTCCAACAAGAAGATCTAATCATTTTAAATATCTATGCCCCTAACATGGGAGCAGCCAACTATATAAACCAATTAATAACAAAACCAAAGAAACACACTGACAATAATAAAATAAGAGTAGGGGACTTGAACACTCTCCTCACTGAAATGGACAGATCATCTAAACAAAAGATCAACAAGGAAATAAAGGCTTTAAGTGACA
The DNA here is from genome assembly GCA_004024625.1 of Mellivora capensis. NCBI lineage: Eukaryota > Metazoa > Chordata > Mammalia > Carnivora > Mustelidae > Mellivora > Mellivora capensis. The sequence continues at coordinate 31,267 of PISX010017462.1, forward strand.
TGCTGGACCAGATGGACATCACAGTTCTATTCAGAACACTCCATCCCAAAGCAACAGAATACACATTCTTCTCTAGTGCACATGGAACATTCTCCAGAATAGATCACATCCTGGGTCACAGATCAGGTCTCACCCAGTACCAAAAGATTAGGATCATTCCCTGCATATTTTCAGACCACAATGCTCTGAAGCTAGAACTCAATCACAAGAGGAAAGCTGGTAAGAACTCAAATACATGGAGTCCAAAGAGCATCCTACTAAAGAATGAATGGATCAACCAGAAAATTAAAGAAGAATTGAAAAAATTCATGGAAACAAATGATAATAAAAACACAATGGTTCAAAATCTGTGGGACACAGCAAAGGCAGTCCTGAGAGGAAAATATACAGCGATACAAGCCTTTCTCAAGAAACAAGAAAGGTCTCAAATACACAACCTAACCCTACACCTAAAGGACCTGGAGAAAGAACATCAAACAAAGCCTAAACCCAGCAGGAGAAGAGAAATCATAAAGATTAGAGCAGAAGTCAATGAAATAGAAACCAAAAGAACAGTAGAACAGATCAACAAAACTAGGAGTTTGTTCTTAGAAAGAATTAATAAGATAGATAAACCCCTGGCCAGACTTATCAAAAAGAAAAGAGAAAGGACCCAAATAAATAAAATCATGAATGAAAGAGGAGAGATCACAACCAACGCTACAGAAACACAATTATAAGAACATTTTATGAACAACCATATGCCAGCAAATTAAGACAATCCAGAAGAAATGGATGCATTCCTAGAGACATATAAACTACCAAAACTGAACCAGGAAGACATAGAAAACCTGAACAGACCCATAACCAGTAAGGAGATTGAAGCAGTCATCAAAAATATCCCAACAAACAAGAGCCCAGGGTCAGGCGGCTTCCAAGGGGAATTGTACCAAATATTTAAAGAAGAATTACTACCTATTCTCCTGAAACTGTTCCAAAAAATAGAAATGGAAGGAAAACTTCCAAACTCATTTTATGAGTCCAGCATTACCTTGATCCCAAAACCAAACAAAGACCCCACCAAAAAGGAGAATTTCAGACCAATATCCTTGATGAACACAGATGCAAAATTTCTCAACAAAACTAGCCAATAGAATCCAACTGTACATTAAAAGGATTATTCACAACGACCAAGTGGGATTTATTCCTGGGCTGCAAGGTTGGTTCAACATGCAAATCAATCCATGTGATACATGGAAAGAACAAGTACCATATGGTACTCCCAATAGATGCAGAAAAAGCACTTGACAAAGTACAGCATCCTTTCTCGATCAAAACTCTTCAAAGTGTAGGGATAGAGGGTACATACCTCAATATCATCAAAGAAATCTATGAAAAACCCACAGTGAATACCATTCTCAATGGGGAAAAACTGAGAGATTTATCCCTAAGGTCAGGAACATGGCAGGGATGTCTACTATCACCACTGCTATTCAAATTAGTATTGACAGTCCTAGACTCAGCAATCAGACAGCAAAAAGAAATAAAAGGCATCTGAATTGGCAAAGAAGAAGTCAAACTCTTTGCACATGATATGATACTTTATGTGGAAAACCCAAAAGACTCCACTCCAAAACTGCCAGAACTCATACAGGAATTCTGTAAAGTGTCAGGATATAAAATCAATGCACAGAAATCAGTTGCATTTCTATACACCAACAGCAAGACAGAAGAAAGAGAAATTAAGGAGGCAATCCCTTTTACAATTGCACCCAAAACCATAAGATACCCAGGAATAAACCTAACCAAAGAGGCAAAGAATTTGTACTCAGAAAACTATAAAGTACTCATGAAAAACTTCAAGGAAGACACAAGGAAATGGAAAAACATCCCATCCTCATAGATTGGAAGAACAAATATTGTGAAAATGTTTATGCTTCCTAAAGCAAGCTACACATTTAATGCAATCCCTATCAAAATATCATCCATTGTTTTCAAAGAAATGGAACAAATAATCCTAAAATTTGTATGGAGCCAGAAAAGACTCTGAACAGCCAGAGGAATGTTGAAAAAGAAAGCCAATTGAGATATAATTGAAAAAAAAAAAAAAAAGAAAAGAAAAGAAAAAGAAAGCCAAAGTTGGTGGTGTCACAATTCCAAACTTCAAGCTCTATTACAAAGCTTGTATCATCAAGACAGTATGGTGCTGGCACAAAAACAGACACATAGATCAATAGAACAGAATAGAGAGTCCAGAAATAGACCCTCAACTCTATGGTCAAGTAATCTTTGACAAAGAAGGAAAGAATGTCCAATGGAAAAAAAAAACAGTCTCTTCAACAAATGGTGTTGGGAAAATCGGACAGCCACATGCAGAAGAACGAAACTGGACCATTTCCTGACACCACACACAAAAATAGACTCTAAATGGATGAAAGACCTCAATGTGAGATAGGAATCCATCAAAATCCTTGAGGAGAACATAGGCAGCAACCTCTTTGACCTCAGCTGCAGCATCTTCTTCCTAGAAACATTGCCAAAGGCAAGGGAAGCAAAGGCAAAAATGAACTATTGGGACTTAATCAAGATCAAAAGCCTTTGCATAGCAAAGGAAATAGCCAGCAAAACCAAAAGACAACTGACAGAATGAGAGAAGATATTCACAAACTATATATCAGATAAAGGCTAGTATCCAAAATCTACAAAGAATTTATCAAACTCAACACCCAAAGGACAAATAATCCAATCAAGAAATGGGCAGAGGACATGAACAGACATTTCTGCAAAGAAGACATCCAGATGGCCAACAGACACATGAAAAAGTGCTCCACATCACTCGGCATCAGGGAAATACAAATCAAAACCACAATGAGATACCACCTCACACCTGTCAGAATGGCTAAAATGAACAAGTCAGGAAAAAACAGATGCTGGTGAGGATGCAGAGAAAGGGGAACCCTCCTACAGTGTTGGTGGGAATGCAAGCTGGTGCAGCCACTCTTGAAAACTCTGAAAAAAAAAAAAAAAGGTCTCTCAAAAAGTTGAAAATAGAGTTTCCCTATTACCCAGTAATCGCACTACTGGGTATTTACCCTAAAGATACAAATGTAGTGATCCAAAGGGGCATGTGCACCTGCACCTGAATGTTTATAGCAGCAATGACCACAATAGCCAAACTATGGAAGAACCTAGATGTCCACCAACAAATGGATGGATAAAGAAGATGTGGTATATATATAATGGAATACTATGCAGCCATCAAAAGAAATGAAATCTTGCCATTTGCAATGATGTGGATGTAAGTAGTGGGTATTGTGCTGAGCAAAATAAGTTAATCAGAGAAAGACAATTATCATATGATCTCCCTGATATAAAGTATTTGAGAGGCAGAGTGGAGGGTTTGGAAGGTAGGGAAGGAAAAAATGAAACAAGATAGGATTGGGAGGGAGACAAACTATAAAAAGACTCTTAATCTTATGAAACAAACTGAGGGTTGCTGGGTGGGGGTGGGTATGGAGAGGGTGGTTGGGTTATGGACATTGGGGATGGTGTGTGATATGGTGAGTGCTGTGAAGTGTGTAAGCCTGATGATTCACAAACCTGTACCCCTGGGGCAAATAATACATTAGATGTTAATAAAAATAATTAACAAAAAAAAAGAATATAAAAAATTAAGCCAAAGCTCCAACATGTAAAGAACGTGGAAGTCATCAATTTCATCTTTAAAGAAACAAATGTAAACAAACTGAATATAAACAAATTTGCCTAACCCATTAGAGAAATGGGATTGCAGGGCAAACCACCACTCCAAAATCTGGTGAAACAGGCACATGCAGAGTATTATGGCAACTGAGGTCAGCTTACTTAGAGCAGAAGTCACCAAAACCACAAATTTGTAGAAGCACTTAAGTAGTGATTTGGAAAAATTGATGTAGAGTATGACAAAGCGATCTAAATGTATTAATTTATGAAACAACTTCCCTGATGGAGATGGGTGTTCAACTAAGTAGCTCTGGAATGAGTGAAGTCTTAAACACTAAAGGCAAAAGAAACTGTATTCTATTTGATAAAGTTGTATCCCTCAGGTGTACTGGGTTAAAAATTCTGGAACCACTATACATGTATACTGGAACTGAACAAATTAAGTGAATAGGTGGTATATGGTGGGAGCCAGATTTTTTTCAGTTAGACTGGAAGGTTATTGATAAGCAAGCAAAAGAAGCTAGGTCCATGAAGTATGGATTAGAGTCTACATATGAATTCATTTAGCCAAATATAAATTCATCAGTGTTAACTCATTTAACTAACATAGAAACAAATGTTTACATGTAGAAATATGTATAGATACATGTGCATGCAGATTAGCATATACACATACATTACCTTGCTCTATCAGCTGAGAAGGCCTAGAAGCAATATTCCAGTAGTAATGAGCCCACCTAATGCCCAGATCTTGGTTTATCATTCTCTAGTGAAAGGAATCAGAGTTCCTTGAAGAAACAGCTGACTCAAGGACTTCAACAAGACTTCTTTTTTTTTTTTTTTTAAGATTTTATTTATTTATTTGACAGGGAGAGACACAGAGAGAGAGAGGGAGCACCAGCAGGGGGAGGAAGAGAGAGAGAAACAGGCTTCCCTTCGAGCAGAGAGACTGATGTGGGCCTTGATCCCAGGACCCTGGGATCATGACCTGAACAGAAGGCAACTGCTTAACGACTGAGCCACCCAGGCGCCCTTCAACAAGACTTCTATGAGACTAGAGCGTCTTTCTAGTGCCAGAAAGTGTTCCAAAAAAAAAAAACCAAACAAACCTCACAATGTTTGAGGTCCATCAAAGTACACAAGAGCCACTGAAAGACATCCTAACAGGCAAAACTGGAACAATTTGAACAATAAAATAAAATAGCATTAGATTATAATTCAAAATATAAAATAAATATCTTTGAGTTCTTATTGATATGTTGAGTAAATTAATAAATTGGGGAAAAAAGACAAATCTTCTATGGAGAATAGTTCCAAATAATTTATACAGATACTCTGCCTTCAAGTACGGGGAGCAGAATAGCATAACTCTTCACTCCTGAATTGCAGGCTGAAGATAGAGACTTCCTTCTAAAGGGTCCAGTATATAAATGGAGAAAAACTTTTCAGAAGAAAAACCTGACAAACACTACCTCAACCAGGTGGGAAGCGTTAACATCTGCAGCAACAAATCATGGTGACAGTATGTATTCTTGATATCATGTGATGAAAATGACACTTTACCTGTATGGCATTCCTCCTAAAAGCCCATGATGTCAGTTTAATCATGAGAAAAACATCAAATTCCGATAGAAGATCATTTTACAATATACCTGACTAGTACCCTTCAAAACTCTCATGGTCATCAAAAACAATGAAAATATCTAATAAAGTGTCACAATCAAGATGTGGTTAAGAAAACATGATACCAAAAAAAAAAAAAAAAAAAAAGACATGATACCTAAATGTAATGTGACAACCTAGATAGGATCCTAAAACAGAAAAAGAACATTAGTCCAAAACTAAGAAAATATGAAATTTAGTTGATATTATGTAGTTTGGATATTAATCTTTTATCAGATATGTTATTTGCAAATATCTTCTCCAACTCAGTAGGTTGCCTTTTCATTTTGCTGATGATTTCCTTTCTTGGGCAAAGGATTTTGGTTTGTGTAGTCTCAACAGATTATTTTCCTTTTGTTTCCCTTGCCTTAGGAGACATACCTAGAAAAATGTTGCTATATCCAAAGTTAAGGAAATTATTGCCTGTGTTCTCTTCTAGGAGTTTTATGATTTTAGGTCTCACATTCAGGTCTTTAATCCATTTTGAGTTTATTTTTGTGTATGGCATAAGAAGGTGGTGCAGTTTCATTCTTAATTTAAAAATAAAAACACCATACAATCTAATAATTTCACTACTGGGTATTTATCCAAAGAAAACAAAAACACTAATTCAAAAGGATATATGTACTCTTATATTCATTGTAGCATTATTTACAAAAGCCAAGATATGGAAGCTACCCAAGTGTCCATCAACAGATGAATGTATAAAGAAGATATCATACATATATATCATATTATGTATATTTCATTATGTATATATTAAAATATTACTCCACTATAAAAAAGGATGAGATCTTGGCATTTGTGACAACATAGATGGTCCTAGATGGTATAATGATAGGTGAAATAAACGAGAGAAGGACAACTATCATAGGATTTCACTTATATATGAAATCTAAAAAACAAAACAAACAAATAAAAGGCAGCATGAGACCTATAAATACAGAGAATTGATGGTTGCCAGAGGGGAAAAGGGTGGGAGGATGAACACAGTGGGTGAAGGGGAATGAGAGATACAGGCTTCTAGTTATGGAGTGAGTAAGTCATGGGAATAAAGGGTACAGTGTAAGAAATATGATCAATGGTATTGTAATAGTATTTTATGATGACAGGTGGTAGTTACACTTGTGGTGAGTATGGCATAATGTAGAGAGATGTTGATTCTCAATGTTATACACCTAAAACTAATGTAACATTGTGTGTCAACTATACTCAAATTTAAAAAGAAATAATTTGAATGTTCATTTATATTTCTTATATACCTATTTACTGTCGTGAATTTTTTAAGTGGAAGTTATTGTTTACTTTTCACACTAATTAAATAAGGTAAATATTAACTAAAAATTAAGAATAAAAAACTATTTTTTTAAAAAGAAACTATTTTTCCAAACTCACAAAGTATGTAAATAAAATTTAAACAATTAGGGGCGCCTGGGTGGCTCAGTTGGTTGGGCCTCTGCCTTCGGCTCAGGTCATGATCCCCGGGTCCTGGGATCGAGCCCCGCATTGGCCTCTCTGTTCAGTGGGGAGCCTACTTCCCCCTCTCTGTCTGCCTGTCTGCCTACTTGTGATTTCTCTCTCTGTCAAATAAGTAGATAAATCTTTAAAAAAAATTTAAACAATTAAATTGTCAAATGATATGTTTTTATAGGTGTTTCACATTTATATTTCTGACTTTGTATATGCATTTACCCTTTGGTCCAGCAATCCCACTTCTCTCTATTCCAAAGTTAGACTGACAAAAATATGAAAAGATAAATCCAAGGAGTTTTGTATTTCAGCATAGTTTATTATAGAGAAAATAGGAATAGAAGCTAGATATTTAAAATTTTACCTTGTTTTGTATATTTTATTTGAAGCTAAAAGTTAAAATATTTTATCTTTTTCAAGATTATTTATTCTAGAGAGACATAGAGAGAGCATGGGTGGGGTAGGGGGGCGGGAGAAGCAGAGAGAGAGAATGAGAGACTCTGGAACTGACTCCCTACCAAGTGTGGAGCCCTACAGAGTGCTCAGTTCCATGACCCTGAGATCATGACCTGAGCCAAAACCAAGAGTCAGACACTTAACCAACAGAGCCATCCAGGCACCTGAAACTAAATTTTAAAAGAGCAATCTGTTAAAAACTGAAATTAACATAAAATATATACTGTGTATCCATCCAGCTGATATAATAATCATACAAAGTGGCATTGATCCTGACGACGTTAAAGCATAGTCACGTGACTGTGTATCCTTGTATGTATACCCTTAAGAAAAAATGCAAACAAAAGTTTAACTGTTATAATAATCGTATTAATGACATTTTCAGTGGTAATATTGTTATTTTTATTCTGAGTATTATTTTCTTGTGTTAGATAAAGAAGTGGACAATTATGTTGGTGCCAATGAAGTGGGATATGGGGCACAGTGGAATAAAGGAAAAAATGTAACATCCACAAAGTAAAAACCTTATTGTCCTGAATTTGAACTAGAAATGTCTAAATCAATTTATTGTTAGATTTTAAATGTCCACTGAAAACACTGGCTGGGATACAATAGTCTATAGGTGTCTCACAGTTCTGCACAACTTGTGAGCAGAGGCTTTGACAAGGCTTTGACTGTAGTTTGCTCCCAACTATTATCTTAAGTATATCTGTATAGAGAGCAACCTTGGAAGATCAGTATCTTCCTCCATAGCAAAGGGCAGACATGCTTATAGTCTAATAGAAAATATCCAAGTTCTCTAGGCTCAGTGTTCTTCTATAGTATTTCCACATCATGTGCAAATATCATCTGGCCCTCCTTGTGGGAAATGGGGTTTGAAATATTGATGCAAACATGCTTTTACTCTGGCTACTTTCACTGAGTTAAATAATAAACTTTTAATCTTTGTCCTAGGAGTCTCTGGTCTTCTTCCAATATCAATGAAACTATGTTAGGGGAATTTATTAGCTCACAAGTGGGTAAAATCTCAAACCCTTCATAGTTCTTAAAAGTACCTAGAGGGGTGCCTGGGTGGCTCAGTCAAACATCCGACCCTTGATTTTGGCTCAGGTCGTGATCTCAGTGTCCTGGGATCCAGACTTGCACTGGGCTCTGTGCCTAAGCAGGGAGTCTGCTTGGGAATCTTTCCCTCTGCCCCTCCCCTGCTAGTGTTCCCATGCACTCTCCCTCTCTCTCTCCATCTCTCAAAATAAATAAATAAATCGGGGCACCTGGGTGGCTCAGTCCTTAAGCTCAGACCTTAAGCATCTGTCCTCGGATCAGGTCATGATCCCTGGGTCCTAGGATTGAGCCTCACATCAGGCTCCCTGATCAGCAGGAAGCCTGCTTTTCCCTCCCCCGCTTTCCCAGCTTATGTTCGCTCTCTCTGTCAAATAAATAAATAAAAATCTTTAAAAATCTTTTTAAAATAAAAATCAATCAATCAATCTTTTAAAAATGCCTAGGGGGACACCTGGGTGGCTCAGTGGGTTAAGGCCTCTGCCTTCGGCTCAAGTCATGGTCCCGGGGTCCTGGGATCAAGCCCCACATCGGGCTCTCTGCTCGGCAGGGGGCCTGCTTCCCTTCCTCTCTCTGCCTGACTCTCTGCCTACTTGTGGTCTCTGTCTGTCAAATGAATAAATAAAATCTTTTAAAAAAATGCCTAGGAACTGGATCCTGACTGGAAGGAATAGAATAACTAATTCTGTCTGTTAACCCAGATTTTCTCTAAATACCTTTTCCCACTGTAAGAAACCAGGGTTCCTTAGAGAAATGACTTATTCCAGCTCTGGGACAAAAAATGTATTAGAATGATCCTGGAAAATCTTAGTATCCCTGAAAGGTAAACCCAATAAACCTACAAAAATCATTAGGATAATGTCAAAAGAACTCAGGAATCAACATGAATAAGCTCCCACTGGAACACTGTGAGCATCAGAAAGGATAGAACTTACAATACATGACAACAAAAAAATATGTTTAAGTCCATGGGTACATACTAATACATTTTTTGGAAAATCTCATTGATCACCTTTGAAGTATTCTCAGAAACCAAAACAAACCAAAGTTTGAAAACTGGTAAATAAAGGGAAATAATCCAGCATATTTCTGCTTCCCCTACATGCACTATACCGCAGCTTTAGCAAACAGTTAATGAGGGAAAGTTTCTCTTTATAATAGTAATCCAACTATTACGTGGATTTTCATATTACCATTTTACAGTGATCATGATATAAAAAATAAATAACTAAACTCTATGAACCTCCTGATGGAAGTCCTCAGGACCACCTATGAAGTAATTTTGCCAAAATAATTAGACATAACTATAATGAAGTCTCTAGCTCTAGCTATCAATTTATAGGAAATAAGGGGAGGAAAACACGTAAATGATAATACAGGAATGCAATTCACAAATTTTAAAGGTTAAATACTCAATTTATTAACAGCAACAAGGAAAAAAAAAAAAGGATGAAATATCTCCAGATAAAATAACACCTTGTTTTGACGCCAATTCAAACAAACTACGAAAACAAAATTAATATTTACATAATGATAGGGAAATAGGAGCACTAGATATTTGAGGTTAAAAATTATTATTTATGGGGGGGACAAGATGGCGGGGAAATAGGAGGAGGCGCCGTTTCAACCTGTACCCTAAAGTGAGCTGATTACCTACCAAGGAACTCTGATCACCCATGAAATCAGCCTGAGACCAGAATTATGCACATTTGGACCTCTACGGGGGCAGAAGACGCCAGTGGGCAGGTAAAGCAGAGTGGGAACGTCGGACTGGTATCAGAAGATAAACAAAAGGGGGAGGGAGCCACCAGAAGCGACCCATTGGAAAGTAATACCCCAATAGGAGAGCGCCCTACGATGGGACCAGCATTAACTTGGAGTCTGGTTGAAAGCACTCAAAAAGAGCAAAGGATCACGGGTGAAATTGTGGGAATTGGAATAGGGACAGGGGCTTAAGTCCCCTGACCAAGGATAGCCACCCCTGGTGCTGAGCCAGAGAGAGTGCGGCGGAGAAACCAGGTCTTGGTCCTGGAGCCGTGAGCGAGAGTGCCTAAGGGCACATGGGGTGCGGCTCCGTGAGGGCCTGGGACCCTCGCAAGCCTGCAGAAACACAGTCTTTTTGCAGTCCCCATGCTTGCACTGCACCATGCAATCAGAGCCTGAGACGTGCCCCACACCCTCCCCCGAGAGAAGAGTGCAGAAGCACCAGCCTGGCGCTCTCGGACCTGGAAAGTCTGAGCGCTCCCAGCCCGGGACAGTGGGAAAATCTCAGTGTGCGATCGCTGCTTGGAACCTCTCTGGCGGTCTGGAGCTGCCCAGACAGCTGCCGCTGTTGTGGTTTTGGGTACAAGCAGGAGTCCCTGTGTCCCCAGAGACCGCGACTGGGAACGTGCTCTGCCAGCAGCCAAGGGGGAACTTGTGTGCTCTGCAGCACCCAGAGGGGAACAGACTGAGGCTTCTCTGTGGAGGTCTGTACCTCTGAGGGAGGTCTGGGTGCAGTTTGCTTCCCTCTAAACCTCCAAAAACCATCAAGAGCCACCAAGGGGAGAGAAAACAAACAATCATAAAAACCTCCAGAGAAAAAAAGCCTGAAAAACTGGTTTCCTCAGAGCTCACCCCCTTGAGGGGGGTGGGAGGGCTTAACTCAGGAAACACTGCCTGAAAACCACAGGGCAGCCCCCTCCCCCAGAAAGCCAACAGGGAAAAACAAAAAAAGAAAAAAAAGACAAGAGAACAACCACCACTACTTCATAGATACAACTTTAATTTTTAATTCATTCCCACTATTCTGGTTCATTTTTAAATTTTTTCTTTTTATTTTTTATATAGACATTTTTTTAGCCTATTTACCATCACAGTGAGATGTCCGTACATCAAATTCCATAATAACCTTTTAACCTGAACTTTTTGATACATATAACCATGTTTTTCTTTTGGTTTTCTATTTTTTTAATTTTTTTTAAATTTTAGTTTAGTTCATTCTTCTTTTTATTTTCATTTTTTAATATTCATATAGAGTTAAACTTCAAGGAATCCCCTTTCCCCAATCAATGCTACCCCTATAGGTAAACCAATTTTTAACCCCCCGTTATCTTAGGAAAGTTGAGTCCTTTAACAAAGCTATCAAGATACATCCAGGAAGAATCAAAATAACCTTCCTCACCCACACTGAGAATTTACAACCACTCTCCCATCTTTTTCTTCTGCCAGTGTTTCTGTGTATTTGTGTTTATCCTGGTAGTATATAAATCTTATACTTGGGGTTCTTTTTGATGAGGTTCTTTTTTTGTTTGTCTGTTTTGCTTCTACATATATATGTATATATTTTTTCTTCTCTTGTCATATACTTTTATCAGTCTTTTTGTTTGTCTGTTTTTCCTTGTATACTTCACAAATCTTACCTTGGGGCCCATTTTGGCTGGGCCTTCTCTTTTATCCTTCTTTCTTTTTCTTCTCTCTCTCTCTCTTTCTCTCTCTTTTTTTTTTCTTCTTTCCCTCTTTCTTTTTTTCTTTCATTTGGGTGGGGACTCTTGATTGCTCAGAAGTGTTCCAGGCTGCACCTTGACAGCACCACGGTCAATACATCTAGCTACAACCATTTAGCCATCTCTCACCAAAATGACTAGGAGGAGGAATGCCCAACAGAAGAAAAATTCAGAGGATGGCCCTTCTGCAACAGAGCTAATGGCTACCGACATAGACAGTATGTTGGAAAGGGAATTCAGGCTAACAATTATCCAGGCAATAGCTAGGTTGGAGAAAGCCATGGATGACCAAACGGAATTGATTAGGGCAGAACTGAAAGCCACCAGGGATGATGTTCACAATGTTAGGGCAGAACTGAAAGCCACCAGGGATGATGTTCACAATGCTCTCAATGCATTCCAATCTAATCTAAATTCCCTAGAAGCTAGGGTAACTGAGACAGAAGATAGGATTAGTGATCTGGAGGACAAACAGATGAGAAAGGATCAGGAGGAAGCCTGGAACAAACAGCTTAGAAGCCATGAAAACAGAATTAGGGAAATAAATGATGACATGAAACGTTTCAACATCAGAATTATTGGAATCACTGAAGGGGAGGAGAAAGAAAGAAGTCTAGAAGATATAGTGGAACAAGTTCTTCATGAAAATTTTCCCAATCTCACGAATAGAACCAGCATTCATGTAGAGGCAGAACGGTCCCCCCCCCCAAGATTATAGATTCTCAAAAGTCCTCGAGACACCTGATAGTAAGAATGAGGAATTATAATTCTAGAGAAACTCTCTTGAAGGCAGCTAGGACAAAGAAGCTCCTTATGTACAGAGGAAAGCCCATCAGAATAACATCAGACCTGTCCACAGTAACCTGGCAAGACAGAAA
>PISX010017463.1:0-43326 GCA_004024625.1 Mellivora capensis
GGGGGAGGAAAGGAAGAAAAGAAGAAGGAAGAAGGAATGGGAAGGGTAAGAAAGGAAAGAGGGAGGGAAATGGGGAGAGAGGGACAAGGAGGTACAGGGAGAGAGAGACAGGGAGAGCAACACAGGGAGAGGGAGAGGGAGAGACAGGGAGACAGAGACATGCAAAGGGACTGAAAGAGAACCAGGCAAAAGCATTCTCTTCTGCCATAGCTGCTTATTAGAAGTAAGATACTACATCTGGCCCATACATAAAGAAGACTGAGAATAGGTCCTATATTTTGAAGGCAGGAACATTAAAGAATTTGAAGACCTCTTTTTAAATCACCAGAAGGTAAAGGGTTAATATCTTCAGTTTACGCATAAAGTAATTGAGACCACACATCCAAGCAAACAAAATAAGTTGTATAATTTATTCACTGATGTTCTTCCCCAACCCCCCATCTATGTGACTTTTCTACTTTAAGAAAGTAGATTACAAAAGCAGCATCATCATTGATTTCTATTTGAGTGTGTTTAAGTGAAATGGAGCTTCTAGTAAAAATTCGAAGACCTTATTTTCTAGAATTATTTGTTGCAGTCATGTTTTTGGAGTAGTCATTTGTATGCAATCCATCTGATAGGGAAAGTGAATTTCTCTCTGGAATTACTATATGTGGAAAACATCATCAATCATAGTCATCACAAAGCAATTAAGTACCTAATTGTGCATAGCGCTGAGTTTGCTACTGAAACAGAAAACTTAGTACATAGGCCTGCTGCCTACCCTCTTGGGGCTTGGAATCCAAGAACCCTGTAGAAGATTGAAGAATGATAAAGAGAACAAGAACCCAAGGCATAAGCAAATTCTTTTGAAATATGCTTGCAATGGTTGGGGGAGAGTGGATTCAGAGGAAGGGAAAAGGAAACAAAATAAGCTGAAATGCTTAAGAAAGGACAAAAGGTAAAATGTTAAATTAAAAAATGACCTGTGTTTTGTATGTTTGTTTTTTCAAGTACAAAAATAACTGGAGAGAGGCACCATGTTATTCTTGGGACTCCGCTCTCACTGAGTTTATTTTGGGGTTTTGTTTTCATTGTGTCTAAAGCAGAATTCCCTGTCATTTTAGTCTGCCTTCCCTGTCAGTGATGGTTTATAGTCCCTAGTCTCCCTCCCTACCCCTCAGTGAGATTATTACGGAAGCCTAGGGAAGAATGGATCTGAGTTTCATGGCTATTATTTTCATGCAGAAAGGGAGGAGGATGCTGCTTCTGCTTTTCATATGCATTTGTAAGTACTTCCAGTCAATCATGCATTTATAATTCAACTGGGAAGATAGAATTCAGACACAATAGCCGGCTGTTGCAAGAGTCCGCTGTGAAACTGATCAGCTGGCCAAGTTGTGCTTTTCTTTTCCTTTTTTTTTTTTTTTTTAATTTAGATTTTGCTTTCTTTCTGGGAAGAATAAAGACCAAAAAAAAAAAAAAAAAATCCCCAAACTAGCAGAAGCAGGTGCTGCCAAAATGGTATTTTTCTTATCTGTGCTGATTTCAAGGGGAGAGCAAAAGAATGTGTAATTGCTTCTCTCTCAGGCTGCTGGGATGGCGCCCGTCTCTCTGGCATTATCCACTTATTTGATCTAGGTAAGGAAAGAAGCAGAAATAAATTAAAAATGCATTTTCCCAAAGGCTCCAAGGACGTTATTCACACATGCTTCCTTCCACCAATCTCTGCCAACTGTGTAAATATATATTTAGGGGAAAGCAGCGAAGGTCAAAAGTTCTCCTGGATAGTCTTCTTCCATTTATTTACCTTCCTAAGCACACACAGAAAGACAGATATCAGGATAGCAAGGAAATTAAGTGACAGCACAGTTCTTTTGAATGTTATGCTTTAAGGAGGTTCATCTGTTTAGACCACAGATGTCAAAATCCAAGTTTCTAAAATGCAAAAAAAGAAATGGTATGAGACTTGTTTATTTGAAGAGATGTGTTATACAACAATTGGGTGGGGAGAAGGATTCCTAATCCAGGAGAGAGACAAATGGGAAGATGGTTCTGTTCTCATTTTGGCATTGGACAGAAGGTAGCCGTATGGCCCCGCTGTCACCTCCTATCTGTTCAGGTCCCATTTTGCTGGCCTCCCATGGATTAGATTCTGACTCATATCACAGACTCCCTCTCTTGATCCTACTTTTATCTCAGGCTTTTATCTTTTCTTTTCACTTTCCGCAGAGTCCCAGAATTGAGAGGAAGCTCGATGTCATCTATTATCCCAAACTTTTGCAGATGTGACCCCTACCCGTATTTTTAAGATTCCCACTAGTCCTCAATGTCTCTGAACTCTAGCAGTAGTATGTTCCAAATACCGCATCTAAATTCTTAGTATAATAAAATCCATTGCTTTTTTGTTGTGTTTTTAAGAGCATGAAGCAATTGCTTCCCATCACCATTAGCATTCTCCAGGATGATTAATAAAGTCTACTCAGGAGTTTTTGTCATAGCCTCTACTTTTCAGCCTTTTGAATGTATTCTTACTGCTTAATTTAGACTACTTTCAGTTTGGAGATACATTGTTGGTGAGTTTACCTTCTTCTGTCCTTTTGCATATTCATTACCCAAAACCCAGCTCAGACATGTCTTCTTCTGTGAAGTTAGTGACTCACTCCTGAAAAACTTAGATCCTTTCAACTTGGCATACACCATTGCACTTCGTACCTGCTTTTATAGTGTGTGTGTGTGTGTGTGTGTGTGTGTGTTCAGTTTCCTGAGTCATTAGACAATTCCTCAAGTGCAGAGACCCCATGTTATCTTTGTGTCTTCAGATACAAGACCTGGCACACAGTAGATGTCCCTACATTCATGTCAAATGGACACACTGCTGTTAGCAGATAAATAAATACCTGATGTATACTTAGAGGTCATGATCAATGCAGGACCAGGGTAATACCCCCCTTCACAGACCAGAGTTGTGTGATGTCCTACACTAATGCCCAATACAAGGACCGTCCTCTTGTCTAGGTATGTGTTTTCCCTGTATGGAGTCTTGCAGCTTCAAAAAAAATAAGGACATTCACGTTATGCTCTTTGTTATCATGCCAATTCTGGGTGAAGGATAAATGATCTGTATCTGAAAAGTTTGAGGGACCAGTCTATAATACTGCCCTTACTTCTGACATCAGTTGCAAGCTCAGGAATTTTGCAAAACCACTCTCAGATTTGATAATTTGGTAGAACTCAGAGGACTTGCTGAAAGCTCTTATACGCATTACAAGGAATAGGATATAGATTAAAATCAACTAAGGAAAGACACACATGGGATAGACTCCCGGTATCCAAATGTGGAGCTTCCAGTTGTTCTCTCCCTGGAGTCACAGACAGCATTAACTCCTTCTGGCAAATGAGATGTGACCGTATGCTCAGAATATTGCCAACCAGGGAAGCTCATCCAAGCCTTGATGTCCAGAGTTGTCGTTGTTGTTGTTTGTTCTTGTTTTGGAGGGAGCACTCCATCACATAAACATAGTTTACTCCCCACATGGCTGACTTCTGTAGAGCTGATAGTGTCACCTAAGTCCCCACCTTAAGTCACAGTATTGGTGTGACTCATAGCCCCACCTTAAGTCCCAGTGTGGAATTTTCTGGTGTGCCAGCCCCACCCTTACCAAAGACAGTGCTCCTACCCGGTATGGTAATCTGAGGGTTTACAGATTACTTCCCAGAACCTGAGGGCAAAGGCCAGACTTCTCCTTGGGTGAAGTTAAATACTTCACTGTGCGATATGCTTCACATTTTAGGCTGTTCTCCAAAGGTCTCACCAAACCCATCATTTCCAAATGAGAGAAACAGGAACTCTAGTGCTGCTCCCACAGCTTGAGACAAGGCAAAAGGAAAGATCTTTGGATGTTTCAGTCAGGATGGGTATGTTCGCCAGGATCAAAATCCTTTTACATCAATTTCAAGCAAGTGTATGTGTGTGTGTGTGTGTGTGTGTGTGTGTGTTTTCAGTGGAACTGAATCCCACTAGAATACGGAAATCATTTCTTAACATCCTCACTCTACTTTCTGCCTCTCTATGACACAATTATTTTCAGTAATAATCATTTAATGATTGAGTATTTCTCATGCTTTATTTTTGTTTTAAAGCAAGTTATAATTCAAGTAGAATGATACATTTCATTTTTAAAGCTTTTCAAACTCAGTAGAAATATTTCTGACCTAAATTGGAACTTACCAAACAAGAACATTACACAACACAGCTCTTTCTTATTCACTGAATGGACAAAAGTAAAACATTTGGAAATTCCAAGTGGTCCCAGAAAATGACAGAACTGAATAACTTGACCCTCTTTCTTACGTTAAAATCACAATGCTATTACTCTTTATTTCAAATACATTGTTTAAACAGAGACATGTAGTATCACAGGGTTGGAGATGCACACTGCACCTAAACTAAGTGCTAATGATTCTGGCATATGGCAAATGTATTCTCCCAAGTGAATGCATATAGCTGAGTTCATGGGTTTTGGGGATTGACTGTATAATGGGACTTCTCTGAATTATCTTCCACGTTATTAAATAAGAAATAATTTAAAATGTATTAATTTGAAGCTTACATATATAACATGAAACTCAACAATGTCTTCAGCAGTTGTTCAGAATTCTGACCAATGCATGGTTTTGTATGTCTGTGCACGCATATGGAGTATTTTATCACTGACGTTATTTAGAATTGTGGAAAGGAAGTAGAATTTCCTGTCTATTTAAACTTTCAGTCCTTTCTTCAGTGTAGCACGAAAAAAAAAAAGATGGTGTTTTCTTTTTTCCCTAACTCAGTGTCTTTGAGCTGTGGAAACCAGTCTGATATTCTTTCCTTGCCTGGTGGGGGATATACTCTGAGGAGGGGCTGGGATTGCTCAGTGTTGCTGCAGAGCATTCACTGGTGCTATTTACAGTCCTAATTAAATGGAAGATTATTAGAAATGGGAAGGTGGCTATAAATAGCATGGTCCATTTTATCTGTTTCTTCAGTGTGTGGGAAGAGCATCACTGCGCTTCTCCCTTGAAGTTCAGTTAACTCAGGATGTGTTCTGCTTTTGTTATTTTGCTTTGGCTTTTTAAAAAATCTCCTGATGCTGATCAATGTAGGAAGAAAAAAAAAAGGAATCACTCTCCATCATTGTGGAATATGGACAGAAGGAAAGCAAAATGAAATGGAAGTAAGGAGGGGTGTGAGAACGTGGGCCTAATCCTTTCTGACAACTTTTTTTTTTCTCAAAACAACTAAAAATAAATCTTATTTTCAGGTCTGTGAAAAATTGGTTCACTTCACCCAGCCATAATGGGATCAACCAGTCTGTTCAGAGAGCAGCGTACTCGGGTCGGAAACTTTTTCTCTCTGCGGTCAGGTTAGGACACCTTTTCCAGGGACCAGGAATCTCTGTTGGCTGCTATTCTCTTGTAGAGTATAGAGCTCAGCTTTTGGGGCAGGCCTATGACCAGAACTGAACTTGGCCTTGGCTCCATCATCTGGCCTTTGCAAATCCCTGATTACCCATGTTAGGAAAAACCTTTAGACATCGTGCCTCAAATCTTGACTCCTAGTGCTGAGCTTCCCCAAGGATTCTCAGCTCTCGTCTGTTCCTCCCCTTCCGCCTCTTCTGATCAAGTCTCCAGACTATAGCTTTGGTGTCCTCTCTTCGAAAGCTTCCAGCATGTCTTGATTACCTGCTTAAAATTTCCCAGTTTTCTCAACATGTGTTGAAGGTAACCCATGACTCTCTTCCAACCCACATAGTCACCCCGACTCTTCCTGCTCTCCTTGGCTGAGAGGGGTTCTAGTCACAGGGATTTATAGGCAGTGCCCAGCCTCAGGGTATTTTAGTTACTGCTCCATTGTTTTTGTTCGTATCTTTGTTTCTTTGGTATATCGTCCTTGTTCTTCTTATCTTAATTGTATCTCAAACCCGAAGTTGTATCATATTTCTCCCACTGGAGATTACTTTTTCCCCTTGCTCTAAATTCCTTAAATCTTGATGCATCAGCTTTTCATTTAGCACGTACTAATTGTCCAGTTAACTATCTTTATTTGTTGTATGTGTTTTTCCTCACCAACGAAGTGTAAGGTTCTTTAAAATGGTCATGTCATAAGAATATAACTAAACTGCACATGTATTATACTTTGTAGCCTGTGTAAGATTTTTCTCAAATAGTCTCATTTGATCTCTAAGGCACCATTTTGAGGAGGTATAATTATCATCCATAGTCACAGGCAAAATTATAGAAGCTCAAGGACACTAGGCTGATAACTATTAGATCCAAATTTTAAAATGCTGGAGTTCTGAGTATATCCTGTGTTCTTTTCATAGTTCATGGCTGCTTTATAATTTTTGTGCCCACCATAAATCCTGGCACTGGTTGTAAATCAAGGATACCAGTTTACCAAATGAGTGGATGAATGAATGAATGAATGGATGGATGGATGGCAACAGCACTATGCATAACATTGATGAATTCTAATTCAGCAGAACTCACTATATCATTTTCAGAGCACCTGCCAGGTGAGAAATGAAACCACCTCGTTAGTGATACTTGTCTCTCTCAAAAACCGGTATGTCAGGACAAGGTAGCCTTAGGGATATTTCCTTCAGTAACAAATGTTGTTTAAAAGCAAATTCCACAGTATCCAAAACTGTTTTGCTTCCTTGTTGTACTTAAAGTTACTACATAAAAATCAAGAACATATAGTCTAATTCAAAGAGTGATCTCAACATCACAAACCAAGAGAAGGTAATTTCCCTCTAAAGTCCCAAGTGGCTAACATGGATACATGTTGAAAGGGTAAGAGAAGTACTTCTCAGAGCCTAAGTCTTCTCATCTAAAAATAGAGAAAATAAGTGTACCTGCCTCCCAAAATAATAAGGATTGGTTGAGAGAGTCTAAGTAGAGCCTTTAGAATAGTGCCTGGACATAGATGTGCTAAGTAGTCACTATTATCCCAACATTACCAAGGAAGGAAAGGCACTTTGCCCACTTTTTGCAGGGGGTAGTCAGAAGTAAGCTTCAATAGTGAATTTTACTGAAAAATTTCCTGTATTATTTTTGGCATTTGTTCTGAGCATGGAAATCTTTATTCTAATAAATTTATATTTTGCCTGTGGTCTTTATTAGTAAGGTCAAGAAAGGTATGTTTTGGCTGATAGAGGAAGAAGGCAGCCCTAGCTAAACAGCATTATCTGCTAGAAAAAAAAAAAAAATCTCTGCTTTCTGAGTCCACTCTTTTTGCTTCCTCCCTCCTTTTCTGTGAACTTAAGGTTACACTTAAGCCACTCCAGAAAATGACTGTAGACAATTCTTACCAAATCATTATAGGCTGTTCATGTCTGGAGAGAGAAGGCCCTTCTTTCAGCAATAATAACTATTAGATGAGAGGATTAAGCTGATTACATCTTTACAGTACTGTGTACTATACGAAATGTCTGCCCCAACTCCATGAAGTCATCATGGGCTCGAAATGCATTACTTGAGAAAATAGATTTCGAAGTGGTAGAGTTTCTGGCTATTACTAGGTTATTTTTTTTCCTGGACATTTTAATTATTAATTATTATTATTATTATTATTATTATTTATTATTTTTTTTTTTTTGGCCAGAGTGATAGTAAATTCTACAGAGAGATTAACTGAGACATTTTCCAGGTATAGTGCTTTGTCATCCATTAGTGGGTTCAGCCAAGTGGAAACTTATGATGAATAAAAACCATGGTCAGGGGCGACTGGGAAAAAAAAGATAATTTGAAGAGAGGGGATATTGTGTCAATCCAAAAGTCAGATGGAATGTTCTGAGTATATCAGAGATTTGAGTTAGAACATCTATTAAAACAAAGAAACAAAACAACAAAACCCTACTTTCCACAGCTGGGTGTTTACTTGTGTGAGTCCATATGCATGTGGACCTCTTGCCTGGAGTGCACTTTCTTACCTGGGGGACCAGAGGAAAGTTAACTACACAGGTGATTAGAGGTGTGCATGACTATGGAGATTAAGGAATAGAGAATGCAAGCAGGAGTCCCAGACAGCAGTCTGACTCAAAACCCAGCGGGACTTGGGGCACAAACACTGTAACTCTGAGGCCCAGAGGACACGGTTCTATACAGATTTGGAGAAGGGACTGTTTCCTCCCAGCCCAGGAGTGCCACTAGCTTTAGCACCCTAGGCATTCCACTGAGCTCCCAAGGAGACTTGCCTTGCTTGAGCCTACAACAGTTGTAAGGTCAAGATCCTTGAGGTTGCCCTTGGCAGGACTGGGGAACTCCCTACATAAACAAAGGGTTGAATAGACCAGAAACTTCTATGGTGCACATGGACATATAAGACTACCTTCTGTAGCCTTTCAGACCAAAGTGGAGATTTTGAGTAATAGCTGAAGTCAGATAGCTGGGGATGTTCTATTTACATTTGAGAATAAACCAGGCAAAGCAACCAAAGTTCCTTTCTTTTCTAAATTAAGAGTAACTTTTAGAGTACTCTAAAGGACTCTGAAAAGAGTAACTCATTGGCCTTCAGCTCAGGTCATGATCTCAGGGTCCTGCGTTGGAGCCCTGCATCAGACGCCTTGCTCAGTGGGGCATTATCTTCTCTCTCTCCCTCTCCCTGATGCTCCCTCTGCTTGTCCTGTCTCTCTGTCAAATAAATAAAATCTTAAAATAATTTTTAGGTGCTAGACTCTAGAGAACAGACACAGCTCTCTACGGGAATGGGCTGTTCATGTCTTAATAAATATGTTGTTTCTTCTATCAGTGTAGCGAGACAAGTGACCTCTTTTGTGTTAGAAACTGCCCAAAAGCATTGAGTTAATTTTAGTTCGGTGATTTCATGTCTACATCACTGGGTTGAATTTGGTCAAAAGAAGGAAAATGGCAGGCCTATAAACACAGGACTCTCATTCTCACCTGCTGTGCCAGATCTCTAGGGGAATCAAAGCCAAGACGTTAACTGGAAAGTGGCCTTGCCACTTTCCGGAAGGATATGACACAGCTTGAAAAGATCAGGGAGATAGCTATGTGAGAACGTTGATAAAGACTGAATAATTCTTACTAGTCAAGTGAGTAGGGACTGAATGGAAGTATAATATTCTTTTTTAGTTTTAAGGAGACACTTGAGAATACAATCTGAATATAGAGAAGAACCTTAACATTCCTTTTCTGTAATATTCTCTTATAAGTTATAAGTAGACAGCAAACTGCTACAGACTTATTAATTAGCATTAACACACCAATGATGTTCCTGTGCGTGCACATGGGTTTTGCAACCTACAAAGGCCAAGCTTGTGGCTTAGCATATGGCGCTCCTTCCAGTAAGTACAACTGCCTGCCTCTGCTTATCTAATCATAGCAACAGAGAAATTGACTTTTCATTTTTCTTTTCTCCAGGCCCTGGGAGATGTATGTGCCAAATACTTGGCATTCTTAGTAACAGAGTCAATCATAATTAGGATTTCAAATTAAAGTACATTGCCAGCTAGGACATGTCATGTTTTATATTATTTGTTTGAGCAAATGTAATATAATTTGAAAACAGCAAAAGAATAAAAACAAGTAAAACTCACATTTTTCGTGTGTAATCTTGTGGAGTTTTATCAGAATGTTGGATAAACTGAGTAAGCAAAAAAGTACAAAATATAAAAAGATTTATCTGAAACTATTCTTTTAAGTAATAGTTTGTTTTCTTTTGAAATGTCCATTGGATATCTGGATGTGATCAGATATTGGGTGGGAGGTTCATTGGAAATCAGCTGTGGGAGAAGAACATGGTATAGTCAATCATTCCATTGACTTTGCCCTTGGAGTATGATCTGGCTTGGTTTTCATTGGTAGTTGTTTCATAGATGAATGTAAAAAAAATAATTTCTACTTGAATTTATGAAAAATCTATTGGTATACCTTAAAGATGGGAAAATGGTCTTGATAAAGAAACCACACTTTCATTTTGGATATGGCATCCCATTGCCCTTAGCAGCCGTAATGAATAAAAGCCATTATCTGCTCACATATTAGAGCTTAAGCTGAAAGAGTTCTCTGGGATCCCACTTCCTCATTTTTAAAGTGGGAGGGCATATTTGGATGATCTCCATCAAGTTAAATAATTTGCTGAAAATCCTAGTAGTTGGCGGTAGAGCCTGAATTAGAACTCAATTCACTTATTTAAAGGCAAACAACAAAAAACCCATACTGACCTACTTTGCAGTACCCAATATTTGGGAGAGGAATGGAAGAGCAAAGGGCCCATAAGACAAATCATTTACTGACATGGGATTCTCTTTTTAATCCTAAATCTCCAACCAAGATCTTAACCTTCCTCTCCTTCCTTTTCATATTGCTCCTTCTCATGTCCTCTTACCCTATAGCTATGGTAGAGAGATATCTCTAGAACATATCTTGATTATAGATTGAGGGCAGAATGCCAACAAATACTACCTTCATGGAACTTGAAATTCTGTGGGCATTAAAATCAGGTTGAAAATGTAGCCCTTTTGTGTTCATTAAGAGAAGGTATTGTTGAAATCCTTTCTCATCCAAGATTTTTGTGACAGTTGTAACATCCCTGGGTCACCTAGGTGGCTCAGTCAGTTAAGCATCTGCCTTCAGCTCAGGTCATGATCTCAGGGTCTTGGGATGGAGCCCCATGTCAGACTCTGCTCAATAGGGAGCCTGCCACTTGCTCGCTCTCTCTCTCTGGTTGTGCTAGACTTATTCATGGGGACTCATGTATAAAACCTTTGCTATCCTCATGACAGAATATGGCAACATTTCATTGACAAGTTTTTACAGAGTTTTATATCTTAAAATCAGCTGAACTACTTGTAGAATGCATTCTTTTGAATGAAAGGCACTGTGTAAATTTAAGGAATTTATCTTTTTAAAAATTAAGCAGGATAACTTTTTCTGTAAGATAATCTTGCCTCTATAACTATCTCTTCCCTTGACTTCTTTATTTCAGCTTTCTCTGTGAGATCTTTGTCATTTTCACCACACACTTCTGTCAAGGAAGTCTTTGGATCCTCACTGTGATGTGTCTTTGCTGGACACTTCTTTCAAGTGCTGTCAACACCTCTCTTAATTGCCTGGTTTTAAAATCAGGCTAGCAATGTGTTAAATTTAGATGGCAAATTTATTTAAGACAAATGTGTAAATTTGCATGTTCCCAAATACACATTCAACCATGCATGTATAGAGTTCAAAAAGACAGCCAAAGAGACCGAAAGAGAGGGGAAGAGAGGTCTGTGTATATAAATGGAAGAGCCAAGGTAGGGATACTATGTGTGTGAGTATCATATTTCTAGACTAAGATGCATCACATGTACATATGTGCAGTACTTCCACATAGATAAAAACATAATGTCTTCCCATGCACCAGCAAATCATGGCAAACAGGATTTAGTAGACTGTTGATGGTAAGACATAGAACTTGAAGTAGGAAAAAGTCTTTAAATTTAAATGTTTATCTGTTTTCATATGTGGCACTTTAAAAGGTGATCTCAGTTTGAATTTCTGAAATCGTATTTGTGTTTGACTTTTCAGGTATTACTAGTTTGCCCTTGGATTCCAGCTTCTCTTTGAGTAATATAAGCCTTAGATGATATATCCAGCCGGGTGACTTACCTCACAGTCCTACTCAAATATGTTAAAGGCTGTTTCAGATTCCTGGTAGGAAAATGTTACCTGTCAAGATGTCAATTCTGAGCAATTTCTCCATTGTGCCTACTTTGTTATAGAAGCGACTCTCATTCACAGGTAGCTTATTCCTGAGTTTGTGGTCTATATGAGCACCATAACATCATAAATCAAAATGTTGTTACGGCATATAAAGAGCTATAATATGGATATTTTAGAATAGCATATTTGGTTTTTCTCAATTGGTTACAACTCAAATCTACTTTTTTCAATCAAAGGATAGTTTTTCGTGTCCCTTGCACCTCAGACCCCACCCGTGAACTTTAAGCCCAGCTCTATCCAGTTGGTTAGAGATGAGTTGTAGCTAAAAGCTGAGTTATCTATCCAGGGTGATGGTGGGGTGGGGGGAGGTCTTCTATTTGAACTAAACTGACAGTTTTTGTTGATGACCCATGAGACAGATTAAAGGTCATATTGCTCTTCAATTACTCCCAAAGCTTGGTGGCTCTATTATAGTACTAGAATTTTATTTATGTCAGTAATGTTGACAGTCTTGATTGAGACCACAGAGAACTGAGATGTTGATTAGGAAGCATCATATCGACCAAGTGCATGACAGGTGAACCAAAAGGCTCCATGTTGGTCTGCCCATGAACCCATTTTTAGCAAATGTGCTTTGGATATCAGTTTCTCAGTAATACCAGTAATATCTGTACACTATGTGGAGTTATTGCAGGGAAATTTTCATTTTGTCCAAGACTTATTTAGTGTTGTATTCTAGTTGTGTAGACCCCTACATATTATTCCCTTTAGAAACAGAATTGGAAATATTCAGAGTAATGAATATTTAAGAGAGAATGGGCAACAGGATAACTAAGAAAAAGAAACAAGGAAGAGATGGATAGTGAGTGAGAAGTAAGTGTAAGTAATTCCGAATATATTTTATCAAAAATTGCTTTTTAAGTGGCACTTTCTCTCGCTGTGGAAGACATTATTGAACAAAAAACAAGCCCCATGCAATTCAATTTAAATTTATCACTCTATTATTTTAATATATTTACTCAGGGTTAACAACTCATTAAGCACCAAATTGCTCACTCTTAATGAGTCTCTGATGCCAAAATGAAGCTGACTTAAACTTTACTGTAAAATAACAACAGTACTATTGCATAAGGATGTAATAAAAATTTAGCAAATGCTACTGAGGGCCTGTGGAGTGGAAACCAGATTTGTGACATGAAATAGAAAATATATCATATACATGTGACTTGCAGAAACATGAGTAATAGATGTTATCCACAAAGACATAAGCCTAATTTTGTTTCTCTGTAGTATATTCTATAAAACATGAAGTCATATGTATTTTATTGCACATTTACCTTGTTTGTATAATAAAATAGCTCCATAATGTGCTAAAAAGAATATCAGCATTTAAACCAAATGCCTTAGACCCCACCAGCCTGTAATCACCATCCAGGTTATGATGACACTAGTCCATACTTGGTTCATTGTCAGAAATTAGCACTCTTTTTTTTTGTCCCTCCCCCCAGATTTATTTATTTATTTATTTTTATTTTTTATTAACATATAATATATTATTAGCCCCAGGGGTACAGGTCTGTGAATCACCAAGTTTACACACTTCACAACACTCACCATAGCACATACCTTCCCCAATGTCCATAACTCAACCACCCTCTCCCTACCTCCGTCCTCCTTACCCCCCTCCCCCTGGCAACCCTCAGTTTGTTTTGTGAGATTAAGAGTCTTTTATGGTTTTTCTCCCTCCGGATCCCATCTTGTTCAATTTTTCCTTCCCTGCCCCCCAAACCCCCCACTTTGCCTTTCAACTTCCTCATATCAAGGAGATCATATGAAAATTTTCTTTCTCCAATTGACTTATTTCACTTAGCGTAATACCCTCTAGTTCCATCCATGTCATCACAAATGGCAAGATTTCATTTTTTTGATGATGGCTTTTGATGGCTGCATAGTATTCCATTGTATATATATATCACATCTTCTTTATCCATTCGTCTGTTGATGGACATCTAGGTCCTTTCCATAGTATGGCTATTGTGGACATTACTGCTATACACATTTGGATGCACATGCCCCTTCAGATCACTACATTTGTACCTTTAGGGTAAACACCCAGTAGTGCAAAGAAATTAGCACTCTTAAATTGTTATTTTTTTGGATATCTTTCAAGAGTCTGTCACATATGCCCTCAAACAAGGCAATCATCTTCAGGCATCGTATTATCTAAACTAGACTTTGTCTCTCCATCATCCCATTGTCTGTGAAGCACTGGCCTCAAATCTCATTGCATATGTACCACCATGAAAACCATCCATCATGAGAACCACATATGCCCCTGGTAGAGGAGCTTCTCTCTCCCCAAGCCTGCAGAACCCTAAGTGTCAGAGTGATGCTGAGTTTTCCATAGAAATATTATTGATGGCCTCTTCTGTAATTCTATGCCATGGAGTTTCACCTGGGTTAAGAATTTCTGTTTAGAGCTCAAAGTTTTTAAGTTTCTCTTGAATTTTATAATTGTTTTCTCGGCTTTTAGCTATATATCTCAAGCCTTATTATCCCATCTATCTTACTAAAGTCTCAGGGCTTTAGCTCCAACAAAAACTCCTTCCTTATCTCCCATTAGAAAACAAATTCCCTGTGAATATCAGTGTAACGCAGTGGTACCTAGTAGAGGACAAAGAACATTGAGATAATATTTTCACGAATAACATTGAGGCCTCCCACTGCCAACTAAGAATTTTGCTATAATTTTATTCACAGTGTCTATGGCTTTGAGCAACATTTAGATGAAAAATATTTATGAAAATATATGCTATTGTGTTTCTGGATGTGAAACAAACTTCTTAGTAACATAGTATGAAATTTAAAGGAATTTATTTTCTTTTTCCTTTATTCTTTTGGTTTTTTACTGCAAAGGTTCACTCTTCTATCACCATAGCTTCTTGAAATCTTCATTCAGGATTCCTCATTATCACTAATTGACTCTGATTTGAGCCACAATCTCATATTTTATCCTTCTCAATAAGCAACCTTGTGTTGGGATATTAAAAATTGTTTAAAATAGGGATAAAAATATTTTTTTTTGTTCTACTTTGGTCCACTGCTTAATACGTTCACAGAATCACAATTGTCAAAAAATACAAAGTGAATTTTTAATAATAATAATGAACCTTATAGAAGAATTATAAAAAGAAACCCCTTTAATAGATTTTAAAGTAGTTGACTTTTCTAATCCAAATTTGAGCATTAAAACTAGCCTATATACTATATTGGAGGAGACTATAATTTGTATGTTTCTTTCAACTTAATGTAATTTATGTATTTAATATGAATACTTTATTTCTTATTGTCATGGCTTCCTAGATTTCTAACTTAGCATTTTAAAAGATTCAGTAATAATAGAGTTTCCACTTGTGTGTGATGGGCATTCTCTAATTTACTTGCCCTTACTTCCATGCAAGTGAACTCTTATCTGTTCACAGTCATTTTTATGAATGAGTCAATTTATTTTTATTTTATTTTATTTTATTTTATTTTATTTTATTTTATTTTATTTTATTTTATTTTATTTTATGTATTTTATTGACATATAATGTATTATTTGCTTCAGGGGTACAGGTCTGTGAATCATCAGTCTTACACATTTCATAGCACTCACCATAGCAAATGTACTCCCCAATGTCCATCACCCCTCTACCCTATCCCTCCCAGCCCCCCTCCCCTCCAGCAACCCTCAATTTGTTTCCTGAGATTAAGAGTCTTTTATGGTTTGTCTCCCTCCCTGGTCCCGTCTTGTTTCATTTTCTCTCTCCCTACCCCCCATGACCCCTGCCCTGCCTCTTAAATTCCTCACATCAGAGAGATCATATGATAATTATCTCTCTCTGATTGACTTATTTTGCTTAGTATAATACCCTCTAGTTCCCATCCATATCATTGCACATGACAAGATTTTGCAGAGAGGCAGGCAGAGAGAGGAGGAAGTAGGCTCCCTGCTGAGCAGAGAGCCCGATGTGGGGCTCAATCCCAGGACCTGAGATCATGACCTGAGCCTAAGGCAGAGGCTTTAACCCACTGAGCCACCCAGGTGCCCCATACACCACATATTTATCCATTCATCTGTTGATGGACATCTAGGTTCTTTCCATAGTTTGGCTATTGTAGACATTGCTGCTATAAACATTCGGGTGCACGTGCCCGTTTGGATCACTACATTTGTATCTTTAGGGTAAATACCCAGTAGTGCAATTGCTGGGTCATAGGGTAGTTCTATTTTCAACTTTTTGAGGAACCTCCATGCTGTTTTCCAGAGTGGCTGCACCAGTTTGCATTCCCACCAACAGTGTAGGAGGGTTCCCCTTTCTCCACATCGTTGCCAATATCTGTAGTTTCCTGACTTGTTAATTTTAGCCATTCTGACTGGCGTGAGGTGGTATCTCACTGTGGTTTTGGTTTGTATTTCCCTGATGCCAAGTGATGTTGAACACTTTTTCATGTGTCTGTTGAGCATTTGGATGTCTTCTTTGTAGAAATGTCTATTTATGTCTTCTGCCCATTTCTTGATTGGATTATTTGTTCTTTGGGTGTTGAGTTTGTTAAGTTCTTTGAAAGAGCCAATTTCTTACATTGGGGGTTATTTTGATGTTTGGATAGAGCAGTGGTTTGCTTTAGCTTAATTTTTATTTGTTAAGATATAACTTACATATAGTGAAATGCTGCAATCTTAAGTGTACTGTTCAAGGAGTTTTGACAAACGCATGCAGTTTTGTGCTTCACACCCCTAACAAGACACATAACTTTATAATACCCCCAGAAGTTCCCTCATACCCTTTCCCAATCCTCCCCTCCCTGTAAGCAACCACTGATCTGATTTCTATCACCATAATTCAGTTTTTTCCTTTTCTAGAATATTATAAACATGAAATTATATATTCTATTCCTTTTTGTCTGGCTTTCTTTACTCAACATACTGCTTTTGAGATTTGGTAGATTGCCTTTTAATAACATATATACAAATGAGGCTCATAGACCTGAACAAGTTAGAATTCTTATGAAATTAGACATTGTGATTTGCTACCTACTGAATGATAAAGATGAAACTATTTCAGTAACTTTTAAGACCCTGAGGGGGTTTTCACCACTGAACTAAAATGTTTTTGATCTTCTCTACTATTGCTTCGAAATTTCAGTATTCCCTTATAAATTAAATAACTTATTTAACCCAAGAACAAAGCACAAAGACTTTTTCTTTGTAATATACCTCCATACTCAATCTCCTGAATACTGATTAATCCCATCAACTGCTAACAGTAAGACCAACTAACAAATTAGTCACCTATTTTCATCTTCCATGTATGCCTTTTGTAAAAAATTTGCTAACATAATTTTCAAAGACCTTCACTTTCTTAAATAAAGAAAAACAATGTAATTAAGTATAGATCATTTAGCTAAAATCATTTTAAAAAAATATTTATTTACTGTTTTTGTTGTGGGGAGGAGCAGAGGGAGAAAGAGATTCCTCAGGCAGGCTCCTTGCTGAGTGGGACTTGATCTGGGACCCTGAGACCATAACTTGAGCCAAAATCAAGAGCATCCTGGCAGCTCAACTGACTGAGTCACCCAGGTACCCCTTCTTAGCTAAAATCTTAAAGAGCTATTTAAGTATACAAGTCAAACAGAGATTGTATCATCTGTCAACAATGTTTTGTTTCTCTAAATGGAAAAGAATAGGCAAAACAAGATGTCGTAGAATATCCAGAAGAATAGTAGATGAAGTCCAGAGGTCTCCAGCTGTGGGTTTGATGAAAAATAATGACACATTTCTGACATCATTTAAAATCTTTTCCTTTTTTACATCATTAGAATCTTATTTAAAAAATAAGGTATCGGGATGCCTGGGTGGCTCAGTTGGTTAAGCAGCTGCCTTCGGCTCAGGTCATGATCCCAGCGTCCTGGGATCGAGTCCCACATCAGGCTCCTTGCTCGGCAGGGAGCCTGCTTCTCCCTCTGCCTCTGCCTGCCACTCTGTCTGTGTTCGCTTGCTCACTCTCTCTCCTTCTCTCTCTGACAAATAAATAAATAAAATCTTAAAAAAAAATAAGGTATCACATATTTTAAATTTCTAGTATTTTAAAGGTAAAAATATATAGTAATTACTTGCTTTTATTCCTTTATTTGATATTACACATCTATCATAGTATCAAGTTCTGTTTGTACAGTGAGATTTATTAGGCTGATAGTCCATATCTTATCCCCTTTTCATGTAGAATTCTTGAAAAAAGAATCTTCATTTTGAGATAACTTTCTCCCGTCTGCTTAATTGCTTTTAGTATCAATTCAGTAAGTGAGAACAAATTACTATTGTAATCATTTACTTTCTTAAGAAACTAAGACTCTATAGCTTATAAAATGGGAGGATAAATATATTTCACAAAATACGTGTGTATGTATTTATGTATGTATGTGTTAAACAATGGTTGTTTAAATATCAACTTTGGGAGAAACAAACCAAAAAAGGCACCAACAGATATATTGTTTTTTGTTGATCTGGTACCACTTCAGAATGAAACACGAATTTAATTGTGGTAGCAGAGGTAATAACTTTAGATTTGATGGATCCTTATTTAACAAAGAGGCATCACAGTTTTTAGAAAATGTGTTAACAACAGATATGCCTTCCTGAATCTCTTCAGCACCACAGGCAATTGGGACAGCTCCACTGGCCTGAAAAATGAAACAGTAATAACCTCAGTTAGAACAAATAATTATTTTACTGGTACAGATGCACTTAACTTTACAATAGATACCCTCCTAAGGTGCCACGTCTAAATCATTTTTTAAAAGTTGAATAATCATTTGAATGTTTTAAGCCAACTTACTGCTGAGAAAAATCCTTTGAAGTATTCTTTTATAATGCAAGAAACCAATACTGACTTACCTGTTTTGTAAATTAGGGTGTTTCCATACTAGTTTTGTTGAAAAGTGACATATTTATCTAAGTGTAAAAGTTTCTTTGAAAATAATGTGTAAGTATATATAATTTAGCTGTTAGAGGATGTAAATGCATTGGTCCTTTAGTGGTCCTCAGAAGGTTATCAGAATCATTGGGGCTAAGGGTGTGTTTGAATTATGCATCCTTTCCCTGCTCTTATGAAAATCAGTGCCATGAAGAGTCATTGATCCTAATCAGAATGTGTTGGATCCTTGAGATATGTGAGGACTGAGAAAAAGAGATGAATGATAATAACCTAGAGATATTCCATCCTTTAGAATACATATCATTACTTTTTGGTTCTTTATGCTTTCACATGAAGATGGTCCCTGAAATAAGTTATGGTCAAAAGTAGTACAAATGCCATCTCAACCTTAAGAAGATACTCCAGTTTCTAGGGGTCCAGGTCTGAGTGAAGTTGGCCCAAAAGCTTGTGGGAGATAAACTTAGAAAGGGCAGTTGAAGGAGAAAAATTGTGAGTCCGTGAGAGTTTAAGTCACAGATAACAAGAGTGACCCCAGTGTTTATCTGAGTGCCTTGGGGCTTCCTTTAAATTTGTGTTTACTAAACAGGTCTGAGATTCTTCTAGACATATCTTTCCAGGACATCATGGATTCTTCTTTTTTTTCCCTACACATTAGACAATTCCAAGATTACTTATATATACCTTATTCAACACTTTTTTTTAATTCAACACTTTAAGCAATTATTGATGCCACACAGTTGACATCACTTATGTATATTTTAATATAGTTGTTCATCGGTGTTTTATTCTATGACAATATTAAAAACACTTTCCAAAAGTTAGTTTCAGAAGTCATCATTCACAGAATGCAAGTGTTACATTAGCCAGCTTGCATTTGCCATTCCCACTCCCTCTCTGTTCAACCAGCTCTGCTTCTGGTCTCTAAGAGATTGGAATTGGAAGAACAGACCACTGGCCTGCAGCTCTGTCTTGTCTTATTTATGTTGTAGACGATTATCAAGACATGAAAAGGCATGTGGAATATTTACTTACGGGAAATGCCTTCTACTCTGTGTGTGTTGGATATATGGGATTTAGCTTTCATTTTCACAGTTGCTCACTGTGCAAGGCTTCATATAAACTTTTCCCAAATGGTATCTACCTGTTCATCTAGTACTGCACTGTTCAAAATAGCCACTGACATGTGACTTCTGAGTAATTAAATGGCTAGTGTGAATGAAGAAACCGAGTTTTAAACTTTATTTCAGTATAATCAATTTAAATTTAAAAACTGAAGCAGAACAAAATATTTTCCATTAAACACAACTTTATTAAAAAACACAACTTTGTGGTTCTGATAGAATTGTGTTTTATCTAAAGCTTTGAAAATTTAGCATCTGAATTGCAATGTGCAGTATAAGTGTAAAATATACTAGATTTCAAAGACTTAATATTAAAGATATAAACTATCTCATTAACAATTTTTATATTAATTAGATGTTGAAATTATAATATTTTTAGTAGATTAGGTTACATAAAATATATTATTAAAATTAATATAACCTATTTCTTTGTACTGTTTTTTAATATGGCTCCTAGGAAATCTATAATTACATAGGTGGTTCACATTAGATTTCTATTGTGCAGAGCTGATCTAGATCATTCTGAAATGTGTGGCAATTATTCTTCTGTGGTTTCGTAAAGAGAATATTAGTCCAAGGCTGAGAATTAGTTATACAAATCTGAAGACAGCAGGTTTTCTTCATGGTTTGTACCATAAAGGAAAAGGCCTCTTCCCAGTATGTAAAAGGACAAGACTGGAGCCTTGGTAATTTTTTTTTTCTTTTTTTGTCTCACCTTTAATTTTCTCCTATGCTTGCCATTCCACTGTACATGTAGTACATCCTTTCTCATGTGTTTTGGGAATATAGTAGAGGTTCAGTAGGGTGAAGTCCAGAGCTGACCACCAAGAAAGAATTCTTGAGATGTCTTTGGTGCAGGTGGTGGTTTTATTTAAGCACAGGACAGGACCCAGGGGCAGAAAGAGCTGCTGCACCAGGGTTGTGAGGGTTGGCTGATTATATACTTGGGAGTTGGGGGAGGTAAGGAAAAGGGAGGAAAAGGATTTTCATATGTTAAAGAAGACTCACTCAAGGGATACTGGAGGCCTTGCCATTGTCAAATTTAAGGTGGTTTTTCCCTCTAGCAAGACATTAACATGAAGACCCTTGGGAGATTCCTAGAGAAATGTCACATCTGTCCCACCCAGCAGGGGTTGGTGGGCCTAGCTTTCAGGGCATCAGCTAGTGCTTTGTCCCCAGCAAGGCTTCTGCTCCCTCATCACTTTCCGGCAATAGGTTTAAGGGCTCCTTTCCACCTTTATTTTTTAATCCACGAAGCATGCATTATGACAATAGGTGAGCTGGTAGTTCCCAAGGGTAATAAAGATTCAGCATGGTATTGTTGGAAAGATGTGAATTTGAATCCTTGTTCTTCCAATTATTTGATGTATGGCCTTGGGGAAATTGGTTTTTCCAAATTTCAGTTTATCTAAAACATGATAGCTAATAAAGAAATTTTGGATATCAAAATCCATGAGATCTGAAAGAAACAAGCAATAGGAAAATAACTTCATATATGGTGGGTTCACAAATGTGTTCTGAACGAAAACAACCTGAGCTTTCACTTTCTGTCTTTACTTAGTGACCACATGGAATCATAATGATGAAGTTCTAGAGCATAGGTGAGGTTCGGTGGGGTGAGGTCCAGAGCCGATGACCAAGAAAGAATTCTTGAGACATCTTTGGTGCAAAATGGTGGTTTATCAAAGCACAGGGACAGGACCTGTGGTCAGGAAGAGCTGCTTCCCCTGGAAGGTGAGGAGTGGTCTATTATATACTTGTAAGTTAGAGAGGGGATTAGGAATGGCATAAGTCTCTAAGGAATTTTAGAAGCAAGATTTCTAGGACCTTGAGGGGCTAGCTATTGTTTGGGGAAAAGGTTATTCATTACCAGTAATAAAAACCTTCCCATGAGACCCTTTAGATGTCTATCAGTGGGTCATAAGCTTGGGAATGATTGTCAACACTATCTTGGAGGTTTAGAGATAAAGTTTACTAAAGGAATTGTTAAAGTAGACTTACAGGATCCTGGTTGGGGGTAGGGAGTTGGTCAGGCTAGGATTGTCCTTTGCCCTTAGCAAAGCCTTAAGGTGGGGGTCACTCTGCCTGTTTTAAGGCCTTGTCAGTAAGTAAGGAAATTTAATAATTATTCTTCTGCCTCTGTGTCCCACATCAATAGCTGCTAAGACCTCTCCAGCAGTGAGTCTGACACACACGTAGCAGCTTACCGCATTGCTCCCCTACCTGGGGAAGGGAAGATCTGTTTCTCATCTGATCTCATCTCTCTCTCTGTGCTCTGCAACCTTTCCGTTCTTCTACTTACATTAAAATTAAATTACCACTTAGATTAGATCAAAAGAGTGTCCCTGGTTATGAAGAGGAGAAAGAATACTTTAAGCTAGCACTAATCCCTTAATACACCACGATATTTGGGTACCTTTTTTTCCTCACATGGAAATTATTTTTCAGCCTTCTCTGAAGTACTAAAAAGTCCTTTACCAACCTAAGCCCAGTGCAAGTTAACCTGATATGAAATTTGTTTTGTGCTTTGGAAATACTTGTCAGACAAGCTTTCAACACAGAGATGTGTGATTTACATTAGTTTGCATAAGAAAATGTCACTCCAGGGACAAATTTCTCTCTTTATTCTTTCCTATACTACAGAACAGACAAAGAGGGTAAAGTGGTTGTTTTTTTACTAAGTAGAAAAATCATTTGGCATTCACACACACAAAAATAAAATGCAGTGTTATCACTCAAACCTTAGTTCTCCCCAGCAATATTCCCTAATGTCCCATTTGTATTACTTTTGTTATTGTTGTTAATTTTTCACGGTTGGGTGACTGGTCCCAACCAAACCCATTACCTCCCTTATCTGAAAGTAGTGGTCAGTGTGACCTCAGGTCTTAGAAGACCTAGTCCTTTCTGAGAACTCAGGTAATTGATTTGCAGACTGAGTCAGGCCCTTGGAGGCATGGAAAACAAAGTGACTCAGACATGGCTTTTAGAGTCAGTGTTCTTTGGATGTAAACTACATAGGGGAGGGGATTGCAACAAGCTGATTAATCTCAAGGCATAAGGACTAAGTTAAAATGCATTCCAACCTCAAGAGTTGATACCCTAAGATACCCATTAGAAGATTTTTTTTATCTAATGCCTCCGCAGCCCCATCCTCGTGTGAACACTAATTCTTTTAAATTTTGAATGCTCAAACAAGAAAATGAAGAAGTTAATTTTCTTAACTCCTCTGTGGAGGTTGTGGGGGTTGGAGAGATGAAAGGTAATAGGAGTATTAAGACATGTTGTTGGAATAGGAAAAGGCAGAGATTTTGCAAAGATAGATAAACTCGCAGTCTTCTTTGCAGTGTAGTTCATGCAGAGTTGGGAGAGAATTTCAGTTGTGGCAGAAATGTATTCAGGGATTTTCCGTGCAACATTATCTTCTGAAAGTCAGGTTGTGGTTCTCAGACAGCACACCCTAGAATCTTAACACTTGAGTTCCATTTGCTGTCCAAGGCAGACATTTTCTCCTGGACATTCCTGACAAAAGATCATCTATCTTGTACCCCATCTATCTTGTGGGTCTCCTGCTATAGGTTAAGGTGGGCTTGGGGTTCTGTTTGATAGTATTTTATACAGAAAGCTGAGAGAATGCCAACATATAGTATCTGCTTATCAGGGTTCCTGAGGGAACTGCTAATATAGGAGAAGAAGTGTCCAAGGGCCATGTTACTAATAGCTGTGGAAGCTATGTTATCCACAAAGCACAGCTTTTGAAAGTCTATACTTGGGCTGGAAGCCTAAGCAGAATCTTCTCTACTTTCCCCAGAACAGATTTCTAAGCACCAGGAAGAACAAAGTTGTCCAGGAGGATGTGAGGTTGGGAAAGGCAGAGAGACCAATGCCATGTAGAACCTATAAGAGAAAGAGCACATATGTTTTGTGTATTTTGAGATATAGTGACTCCATCCAATAGTAAAGTGCTGTCAGATGAGTGACTTCGAATTTAACCAGATTATCAAAACCTTTTATGATGGAAGAGCTAAGAAGTAGATGAGAAGAGGTGAGCTTGGGGGGAGTACAGTCCAAGCTTTAAAGTCTTACTTTAAAATCTGAATATTTTTCAATGCAACCTCTTCTGTGTTTGGGCAGCTCAAATTCTCAGAAAATTTTTTTCTTAAATTAACTTTCTATGTGTTTCCTATATTGTGCTCATGCAACCCAACTCTGCAGTCTTGAAATAAATAGATCATGCATGAGAGGATTAGAACTTCTACGTTCTAAGATAACCACTCACTATCAAGCGCCCACTTTGAAAATTGAGCCATTACTTCCCATCCTCCGATTTCTGAATCTGTTTTCATAATTTCTTAAAAGACTGCTAACACTGGTGCCACAATCATATATAAAAGTAGAACAGCACTCATTTGGGCCTTATCCTTGAACTCACAATCTAATAGCGCCCCCCCGCTATTCTCACCTCTCCTATTTTGAGCTTACCAGGAGTATTTTAGTGTGAAGATCATCCTTTGGTGAGGAAATATTTAAAGTACCTGATCCTACTTCCTGTGCCTTCACACCTCTGTTTTAAGCCATAACCCTAAACCTTCTTTGGTGTTGCTCCAGACTGATCATAAATATCACAATTTTAACCCACAACAAGGCAAAACAAAACTTTATAGGTCATCATTGGCCTTTTGTACAAGACTTGGTTAATCCCAGTCTTCAGTTTACCTGATGTTATTCATAACAGCATCAATAATAAATATTTATGTAGAACTTACTTACTCTGTCCGCACTGTTCTGAGCTCTTTATATTTACTCGGTTGACATTAACAATTGCTTTAAGTAGGTATTATTAATATCTCCATCCTATTGATACGGAAACTGAAACTCAGGGAAGTGGCTTATGCTCAGGCACAAAACCAAAAGGTGGTGGAGCTGAGGTTTGAGGTTTGAATTTAGGCCATCGGGCTCCAAGGTTCATGGTTTTTTTACCATTACACCAGGCTGCAATGTTAACTTATGGGAGTATGCAACCTTTTATGTTCTTTCCTGGTTTTGTGAACCTTATTTTATCTTTTATACCTTTTTAAACTCTGAGCTCCTTAGAGATTTTCCAATGTGGCCAAATTTCTTTAGGTCCTCTGAATAGTCTCTGAATGGAAGAGAGTGTTTTCCATCACACATAAAACCCACATGAGTACTTCAAGTGCGCAAAGCTCAATGTCAGAGCCTGAAGGAAAAAGTGTCACAGCATAAGTAATCATAATAAAAATCAAAGGGAGATAAAACCCCAAATATTTTAAGGTCAAATGCGAGAATCTACAAAAACATCATCCTGGTTAAGCAGCGAGGGAAAGGAAGTAGCATAAGGCAATTCAGCAGGAGAGCAAAGTGAGGCCAACAGAGTTAAATCAGTGAAGCCAGAAGGCAGGTTCTACAAATCCAGTTACGGAGGAAGATACCAGAAGAGGGGAACAGAGTGGACTAGAAATTCTCAGTTCTTCTGGAAACTTTAAAAACCAGAGGACCCAGCACCCAGATCTAATTGGGGTTCCTAATACCATTCTCCAGGAAAAGGAACCAGGGGCCCTTGGAGAAGTGGCTATTTCTGGAACTTTGCAGGGAATGTACAAGGCAAGCCCATAGCAACTTGTAGTGATGGAAAGTAAGAAAGTACCTGGGGGTGGGTGGGGGGCAAAGAAGGAGAGGAAGGGGAGAAGGGAAGAAAGAGAACACCCAAACAAAATACAGGGATACATCACAAGGACACAAGAGCCAATAGAAAGAGCTCCCAATGGCCA
Organism: Mellivora capensis; assembly: GCA_004024625.1. Taxonomy (NCBI): domain Eukaryota; kingdom Metazoa; phylum Chordata; class Mammalia; order Carnivora; family Mustelidae; genus Mellivora; species Mellivora capensis. The sequence continues at coordinate 25,573 of PISX010017463.1, forward strand.
AAGCCAATTTTAGCAACAAAATAAAGTAATACTGGATTATAACCTTAAGTGCAAAATAAGTCTATACTGATATGAATAAGTTACCGAATAAATAAATGAGAGAGAATAGACACATCACCCATAGAAGAATTACAAATAAATTATGTAAATATTCCCCCCTCAAGGAAATGAAGTGTAACTCCCCATTCTTTAAGTGTAGAATGCATGTTGTGACATCTTCCCAAAGAATACAATGTAAGAGGAAAAAAGTAATTCCCATTGAAGAAAACTACCTCAGGGTTTTGTAGAAAACTACAACCAGAGCACGTGGGTGGCTCAGTGGGTTAAAGCCTCTGCATTCGGCTCAGGTCATGATCTCAGGGTCCTGGGATCGAGCCCTACATCAGGCTCTCTGCTCAGCAGGGAGTCTGCTTCCTCCTCTCTCTCTCTGCCTGCCTCTCTGCCTACTTGTGATCTGTCAAATAAATTAAATGAAATTAAAAAAAAAAAGAAAAGAAAACTACCAGCCAGGCAGTCAATGTCAAAATCAGTAGTGGTACTTCTATCAATAATGTGTACCCTTAATATGATAGGATGAAAATGGCATTTTACGGGGCTCCTGGGTGGCTCAGTTGGTTAAAGCCTCTGCCTTTGGCTCAGGTCATGATCCCAGGGTCCTGGGATAGAGCCGCGCATCGGGCTCCCTGCTCTGCGGAGAGCCTGCTTCCTCCTCTCTCTCTGCCTGCCTCTCTGCCTACTTGTGATCTCTGTCTGTCAAATAAATAAATAAAATCTTTAAAAAAAAGAAAGAAAATGGCATTTTAGCACTATGATCTTCCTTTCCCAAACCCATAACTACAGTCTAATCATAAGAAAAATGTCAGACAAATCCTGATTGAGGAACATTCTGCAAAATATCTGGCTGGTATTCCTCAAAACTCTCACAGTCTTAAGAACAAGGAAAGTCTAAGAACTGTCACAGCAAGGAGGAGCCTAAGGAGACATGTGACTGCATTTAATGTGATGTCCTAGATGGGACCCTGAAACAGGAAAAAGGACATTAGGTAAAAACTAAGAAAAACAGAAAAAAGTATGGGTTTTGATTAAAAACAATGTATCAGTATCTGCTCATTAATAGTGACTAGTGTACCACATTAATGTAACATGTTAGCAACAAGAAACTGGATATAGGTTAAGTAGGAATTCTTTGTACTTTCCTTGAAAATTTTCTGTAAATCAAGCTATCCTAAAATAAAAAGTTTATTTAAAAATATCAAGGGCAGGGGTGCCTGGGTGGCTCAGTGGGTTAAAGCCTCTGCCTTCGGCTCAGGTCATGATCCCAGAGTCCTGGGATCGAGCCCCGCATCGGGCTCTCTGCTCAGCAGGGAGCCTGCTTCCCTCCCTCTCTCTCTGTCTGCCTCTCTGCCTACTTGTGATCTCTGTCCGTCAAATAAATAAATAAAATCTAAATAAATAAATAAAAATATCAAGGGCAGTGGCTTCTTGCTGCCCAGCCAATTTTGGAAGCTCTGGGGGAAGTGGCCTTGGTACTTTATGACATCATCACTAAAGGGTGTCCCCTGAAGGTAAGATAATGGAGGTGCCTTGACATAATGATGTAACAAGGTCAGTATAAGGCCAGCCTTTGACTGTACCATGGCCCATTCATTCCCTATGGTTCATTTCTTGCCCTCAAGTTTCTGTTTTCCTGGAATAAACTGCAGTCTCCAATTTCAAGATTATAGCTTTTTTATATCATCCTTCATTTTACATCAGGTGCGTGTGAGTATCTGGGTACATGAGTGCATGCATTGAGAAGGGGGCAATATTAATTCGAGTATAACAATTACTAAGAGGTCTAAAAAGGCACAGGTTGGTACTCAGGCTCTGCTGTACACATTCACATCTTGGCATTCCAGAGACATCGTCCCTGCTGCTACTTCATTAAAGGATGAACTACTAAAATGCTTTAGAACCACAAGTGAGAGGGAGAGAAAGCCCCTCAAATACCCCTGGGGCATGGTCAGGCTGCCTACCTGGCCCTTCTAGCTTCGTGCCTAGGGCACACAGGGTTTCTCAGGTATCTGTCCTCTCTCAAAGACATTGACTCTGAGGTTTGCAGGAACTTTTCTCAATTCCAGCAAATGGGATTGTGGTCTCTCTTCCTCCGTGTGCTTGCTGCCCCTTCTGTGAGGAATTAGATTCTGCATCTATCCTCGCTGTTTCCGATGGAGGCCCAAGGGTCCCCAAGCTATTCGTATGGTAAGGATGTACCTATGCTTTCTGCCCTGTACTCGGATCCCACCTGATGAATTATCCTTCATACGTGATGAATAGATCCTTCATACGTGTTTTTTTTCATGTTGAGTAAACAGCTTACCACATTTTCATTTGAACTTTAACCCTCTTCACTTCCAAGGTACAACATTCCCCTATCTTGGTCTCAGTTAAGCCCTCATTTTAACAAAGTTTCATTCTGGTCTCATTCACCAGAACACATACAGAATGCACGAGATGTTGGCTCCATCATGTTATACAACCAGTGCCTTGGATTCTTAGGAAGGAACAGATCAAGACACCATATGGTGATGGTCTTCATTCTAATGTAATTTTAGAGGTCACTTTCAGCTCATTCCACTAAATAGAGATTATAAACTCATATGCCTACAGGGAGGATATCAAATAAATGAGCCAGGGCGCCTGGGTGGCTCAGTCAGTTAAGCAGTTAATGGGCTGCCTTCCACTCAGGTCATGGTCCCAGGGTCCTGGGATAGAGCCCCTTGGCTGGCTCCCTGCTCAGCAGGAAGTCTGTTTCCTCCTCCTCCTCTGCCCCTCCCCCTCCCCCTGCTTGTGTGCCCCTGTGCTCTCTTTCTAATAAATAAATAAAATCTTAAAAAAATAAAAATAAATAAGTAAGCAAGCCACCGACTATATTCCCTCTGCTGTACCTTTCATCCCTGTGACTTAGACATCCTGTCACTGGAAGCTTCTATTCAATGGTATGGTGATAGCATTGTGTGGTGACAGACAGTAGTTACACTTGTGAGCATAGCATAATGTACAGAGGTGTTGAATCACTGTGTTGTATACCTGAAACTAATGAAACCTTGTGTGTTGACCATACTTTAATAAAAAAAAATACATAAAATTAATGAGCCAGGAGGGGCTGAGGTCAGGAACAAACAGTAGTTCAGGCACTAACTCTTGGTCTCCCTATCAAAGGTATGACAGAGAGTCGTGAGGACTGTGACCTATGACATTTGCTTATTTTTCAAGAGGAGCTAGAAGTCAAGACTGTTATGTTTACTCTTTGAAATTGTTACCTGCATTGAAAAGTTCTTTTCTGGGGCACCTGGGTGGCTCAGTGGGTTAAGTGTCTGTCTCCGGCTTGGGTCATGGTCCCAGGGTCCTGGGATCAAACCCTGCATCGGGCTTTCTCCCCTGCTCATGCTTTCTCTCTCTCTTTCAAATAAATAAATTAAATATTTTTTTTTAAAAGTTATTTTCTTGAAAACACTGATTGGACTAAAATAAATCTGGAAGTAAGATACTACTCACCTTGTGCAAGAGCAGTGCCTCTGTGTTTCAAGAAGAAAGAGACATGCAAGAGACCGTCTTCATAATCCTCGTGCTGTGGGAATAGGATTAATATCCCAGTTACAGGTGAATCGTTTCACAGCAACCATGTCGTTATTCCGTGTTGCATCTATGAAATTATGTCATAATGAGCTATCTCATACCAAGATCGTACAGCCTGTAAAATCATTTTATGGTTCCAAGAGAGAGCAGCTTCTGAGTGAGTTCACCATGCTTATTGCTTCTTTCCATCTCACTTATTTTTGAATTTAAGAAAACAAATGTTCGCCCGGCACTTTCTTCTCAATTCCAGGTTTTACAATGCTGTGCAGTGTTTTCTCAGCTCACTAAAATTATCTTGCCCCATCTTCTGGTCTCTTGTTTCTGTCTATGTCATCCTCCCTCCTGATAGTGTCCCCACTAGTGCATTTATATGGAGGTGGGAGATAACTCCATTGTGTGTTGTAGTTTACTTGTCTACTCTGTGAGGTAGGAATGTAATAAGCTAAGGTTCCCCAAAGATGAAACTTGTCCAGGGTATACACTTATTTAAGCAAAGAGCCAATACCTCTAAGAACTAGAGGAGAATATTTGAAAATTAGAGATATACCCATTTTCTGTAATTTTCTTTAAAATATACTTTTCCATGGATGATCTTATCAGTTGACATCAACTATTATATGTGATTCTTATGATTATTTATTTATCTGACAGAGAGAGTGAGTTAGCAGAAACAGGGGGAGTGGCAGAGAGAGAGGAAGGGAAGCAGGCTCCCCGTTGAGCAGAGAGCCCCATGCAGGGCTGGATCCCAGGGCCCTGGAATCATGACCTGAGCCAAAGGCAGAGGCTTAACTGACTGAGCCACCCAGGTGCCCCTATTATGTATAATTCTTGAATGATTCCTAAATCTAACTTGTAATCATATTTTCAACTACCTGCCAGGTATCTCGGCTGGAATTACATTTTGGCATTTTATGGTGATTCAAGTCCGCTCACTATCCTGTATTCCATAAGGCTACTCATTCCCCCTATATCAAGGCTCTGAGCTTCAGAAATCAATGCAACTTATCTTCCATCTTCAAACCAAGTACTAGGCAAGCCCTGCTTCAACATCTGAAATACATGTGGGATGCTGCCTTTTTTCAGTCCTTCCATTTCTTACAAGGACTCTCATTCTAGCTTCTGAACTGATATTCTCACCTTTCTACTGCCTCCTGTCCAATTGATTATTCACAAATTCCCAATGTTATTTTCTTTACAATGGAATGATAACTTGTTTCATTAAAAGACTGTCAAAACACTCCCTGGGCGAGGGGAAGTGAGAAAAAGCACAAGCACATTCAATCTCTTTATTGGGTATTCAATACCTAATACACATTTAGAGACTCATCGTCTGCTTCACGCCCTCCTGAGCCCCAAGCTGGAACCATAACTGTCTTATTGTTTTGTTGTCCCCCTCTTCTGCTCTCTTAGACCTCTGTGTTTTTTTCCCATGTTACTCCTTCTGCCTGAGTGGGTTCTCTGGTTTACTTTGGATTAGCTAATACCTTATTCACATTTTCCTTTTCTGTGAAGCAGGATATTTGTTCCCTTCTCTGAATTCTTTGACACCTGATTGATAAATGTCTTAAGGCACTTTTTACAGTTAGCTCTTGTTTTAGTGATTTTTTTTTCACATTCTTTCCTTTCTGAGGGGAGGTTAGGGCCCAAGTCCTCCTCATCCTTCAGCTTTACTCTTCCCTTGCACAGACAAGATGGTTAATACATATTTGGAAAGAAAGTCAATTTAATAATTAGTTGAAAATTTCTCCTGTTAATGAAAATTTGGTGAAACCAATAAAATATGGTCAGTATTTACTACATTGTCTGAGAAATCTTCTCACTTAAAGGTGTTGCGATGGTCTGCTCTAGAGGAGTGGGAGAGAAGAAATATAAATAAAAATGGGAAATTCCTGGAATAATCTTATTTTCTATTTGATTTTTTTTTCAACTTTTCTCATGCCCTCCAAAGTTTATTCCAAGAAAACTTTTCTACTAAGGTGAAAATTAGGTTTAAAGTCCCACCCGAATCTAATGAGGTAACTACATACCAATTGGAATATGGGGGGAAACAGATACAAAAAACACAGCCATTGCTTCTGTGCGTCAGAGAGAGGCTCTTTGTTCTTTTTGTCTTTTAAAAATATGATTTGACTTATAGTCATTGTGAAACTACATGACTGATCTTTTCTTGTGGTCTGACGAGGACTCAGCCTTTCTTCTGAAGTATCTTAATGAATGAGCCATCTGGGCGAGAAGGGCCCATGCTTCTGTGTTGGGAGAGCTTCAGGCCATGGTTCTCTTTTTGATCACCTTGACTTCAGCTTCACAAACACCTAGGAGCTCTGTTTTCAAGGTGGTGCCTGGGCCTATGTCAGGATAAACTCTTGGAACAATATTTCAGATAATATTTTCATCAGAAATATTGATTTAAGATTATCACATTGGGGGATGACAGCTTGCATATTACTAAATAGTCTGAGAGAAGGAGTCCTAGGGTCCAGATAGGATCCTGCCCCGTCCTTGCGTATGCCACTAAGATACCACGTTGTTCTGATGGGCAATGTCATTGATGGGTACCACCCTTGTCTGTGCCCAGGCTTCTGTCCTCTGCTGGCCGGAATAAGGAGCGGGAGACAAATGGCCATTTGTTACTGAAAGTAATGATTCAGAGGTATATAGGACGCATGCTGTGGAGTTCTTCTTGGTTAATGATGCCAGAATAATGGAGGGACTCCATGATTTTCGTCGCAGAAGGGGCCTGAACTTGAGGCTGCAGCTTTGTCTGTCGTCTGTTCTGGAATTAGCTAATGAGGCTCTCTTTGTTTGAGCATTGGAAAGCCTCCAAAACTCACTCGGGAGGGAAATTAACAAATGTCTTTCTTGTTACCTCTGGATAAATCTTCATGATGAAATGCACAGCCATTCCACATTCTTCAGTCTTCTCCCTTCTTCTTCCCCAGCGGACGTTCAGTGGCCGTGGAGGCTGAAATAAATAAATAAATAAATGCTGCGCCAGGGGGAAGGGGGAGAGGGAGAGAAGCGGACTCCCTGCAGAGCATGGAGCATCATGTAGGGGCTCAATCTGAGCCCACATCAAGAGTCAGTCAGTCGCTCAACCCACTGAGCTACCCAAGAGCCCCTCAGGTGGTACTTGAAATAGACCACCTTCCTGAAAGCATTTATGATTATTTCAACAGCAGTTATTGATGTAATGATTGATGTAATTGATGTAATTGATGACCCCCAGTGGCTGCTGGCATTGTCCACACATGCTAACGTGGGACAGTGGCAGTTACCTGACTCATTTCAGTCAGCATGGACCATCTCAAAGTGTCACAGTTAATGTTTCTCTCTAAGAAGTCCCTGCATGAATCTGATGTTTACAGTGTAGGATAATTCTCTCATGGGCTTTTTTTGTTGATTTTACTCATCTGCATTCATGTTGGAATTTCCAGGGAATGAATTGTCAATAGGTAGTGGTTCTGCATCTACCAAGTGCCATAGAATATTCAGATTCTGGGGAGCACCAGGACGTTTAATCCAGAGTCATGGTTTTCAAGAAACTGAGTAGTATGCAAAATAAATAATATGAACAAGTAGTTACAGTCTAATATATATGAGCCAATGCCCTAGGCACACCATGGCAGAAAGGAAGTGGTCATCTTAGACAGACTTGCATGGAGCATTACTGGGAAAAACCCTGAGGCAGGGAGTTTTAGAAGAGCCAGTTATGTTACAGATGCGTCTGACAGCTTATGCTGCCCTAAGTAATCCAGTTCAGTGAATTTACTCTGATGAAAGGGTAGAAACTTTCACGAAACAGCTACGTTATATATATTTGGATGTGTTTATATATATGTGTGCCCATGCTCATTTGCATTTGTGTATATGTATGTCTGTCCATGTTTGTACTCTGTCACAATAAAATGTATTTATTTGGGAGCACCTGGGTGGCTCAGTGGGTTAAAGTCTCTGCCTTCGGCTCAGGTCATGATCTCAGGGTCCTGGGATCGAGCCCCGCATCGGGCTCTCTGCTCAGCGGGGAGCCTGCTTCCTCCCTCTCTCTGCCTGCCTCTCTGCCTACTTGTGATCTTTGTCTGTCAGATAAATAAATAAAATCTTTAAAAAATGTACTTATTTGGGGTTTTGCAGTCAGACACATTTGAAAGTTATCCATGTAAGTGATGGAGAAGACAAAATTCAGACAGCAACATTTATATACATTTTGTATATACAATTTCATTCTCTAAAATCTAGTATAAAGTTTATTATGCTAGTTAATGGGGAATAGTCTTTTCAGACAAAAAGCCCTGTGGTTGTGACAAAGACAGCTTTCCTCCCGGCCAGTGATTTGCTCTTCTAACTCTTGGAAAAAATAAAATAAAATAAATATTCAGCAGCGTGTGAAACTTCAGCCCCAGAGTGATGGACGAGACTGTGGTCCAGATATAATATTCAGCTATTTTGGCAAAGTGTGACTTAAAGGAGTCACCATCTCCCATAGAGACAAAGAGAAAAATTCAGGATTTGCCTGTAACTCAATTTTTTGTCTGGTTTTATTTTTTTTTCCAGGACTACATCTTTCCTGGGAGGAAAAATAGAATTTAGGCAATTCTAAATTCTATTTAGAGAATATAATTTATTTAGGCCACAGGGTAAAGGCCAGTTTCAGCCACATATTTAAATGTTAATCCATGAACTCTTTTTTATAGCAGACTTTTTTTCATCATGGGATCACTCTGATTGTATTTTAAGGCTACTGATAATCTGATCTCATTGATAAATATCCCCAGATTTAGGGGTGTTTCTTTTTCTTTCAATTCAGTGTTTATATTTTTGTCTTGATATTTTCTATAAAATGACTGTTACACAACATAAAGGGACCTGGATAAAGCAAGGCTCAAAACTGTGTACAACTAACATACTTATTCCAGAGGAAATAGGAGAGCTTGAGAATTTGGTGACTTTTGGGTAACATACTCTGTTTTATCTTCCATCATATTAACATGATGCTGTGAAATTTTCAGGTTAGATTTGGATTGGTGACAAATGAGTGGTGGAGCTGGTGGAGGAAGAGAGGGTTGGAGAAGTTACAAGGACCGGAAAGGGTACTGGAGATGGTGAATTGATGTACCTACCATAGATGGGCAATGATGATCTCCGCTATCTTTCCTTCTTCAACTAAACAAAAAGAAAACTGAAGAATAGGCAGTTTTCCTGCTAGAGCTCTCTGTAGCAGCTACATCACATTCCCATTTTCTAGTGGAGGTAAGAAGGGTTTTTCTGTAAGTAAGGATTGGAATCTGAAGCCCATGGATTTTTGCTGGTACTGGTTCAGCTGCTACCCTGTCTGGCATGGCTGGTGTCCAGCCAGCCTAGGGCACCTCTAGTTTCATATTTCATGGGGCAATATGTCAATGGATAAAAGTGCCAAATAGAAGTGGGACGCAGTTTCAAATAACTGCACACTGAAAAACACCTCTTTCTTATTTGTCAATTTTTTTCTTCATATGCTTTTAAAAAAATATTTTGTATAAGAAGATCAAGGATATTCTTAATAAAGGGTATTTATTAATTGGTCATTTCCAATTTAGGCCTTATATTTCAAGATCCAATTCTGGGACCCATATGTTTCAAAATGTTCTCCTGTATATAATTCAGCTCACAGTGATCTTCCCCTCTCCTAAAGCCATCATTTTTATTGACTCAGTTCTTCAAAGAGAGGCAGTACATTATGGTAAAAAGAAAACTGAATTGCAAATCAGAAGAGCCACGTTTTCCTTCCTGATCTTTCCTATCTGTATTTTAGTTGCGTAATTCAATTCCTAGGTCTCCTTCATTGTGACTCAGTGTGGGGAGTTTATGTGGGGAAGTGCCCCACCACATGATGCTGGACTGGAAAGACGTAACCAAGAGACTAATGATGGGTGTCCTAGGGATGTACAAATGGGAAAACTGTTACCGGCTTGCACTTCAAATGGGAAATGATTCATCCCACCAAAAGAGGTTGAGGTCTCCTTGCCACAAAACACAAGATCAGAATAAAGATACTGTCAGAGAAAAACCCAGACTGGAGAATGGGAGGAGCAAGAGATTAGAGCCTTCAAATGAGTCTATGGAGTAAAAGTTTGGGGAAGAAATCGATAGAGTGGTTAGTGTGTCCTTAGAGACATTATTTTGATCATGTGTAAAGGTGAAGGCTAATTTATAGTAAGGTTTTGAAGCAACAAGAGGGATTCTATCACATGCAGCGAGGAAAAGAAACAAAACAAGTCTGGCAATGCCACTTAGAGATGGGCACTAAATGCTTAATGAGGAGGAAATAGAGACTGATAATTTACTGGGCATCACTTATTGATCCCTTTATATTGCTATGTAGAGTAAATGGTATATGGTGTCCTTCATAGTGTGGGTTCAGTTGATTTTCACTGATGCATATGTTCATTGAATAGTGAGTGCACATCTACTATGTTCAGGCTACTTTGCTAGCAACAGGAATACCGAAGTAATACTGAAGTGAATGACCCAGACATGCTAACTTGGTGGAATTTACTGTGTTGAGAGATTTTGAAATTAAGCTTAGGATGCACAAATAGTGTTATGTACAGTATGCTGATGATGTGGGCATGATCTAACTGTTAGAATCAAAATTCTGATACCCATCGAGGGGAAAAATCCAAACAAAACAAACAAAACCAAACCAAAAGACAAGGTATGCAGCATTGTTTAACAACATCTTCTTAAAGAAAACATGTTGTTATCTGGGTAAATTCGTGTAAGAAACTACTGTGAAGCACTTAGCAAACTAGATGGTGCTTGGTAACTAACATGAAATTGTATGTCTATTAGATAGCATGTTGGCATTTAACGTTTTGCATATTGATCACTTTTTTTCCAGAATTAAGTGTAAAATCCTTAAGGGAAAGGATGAGAAAGGATAAAAGAGAAGGAAAGTAACATTTGTGGATCTCCTGCTTTGCTCTAGTCAGGACCCCGGGTACAAAACCTATGTTACTTCATTCAAAGATGAAAGTCGGGAAGCCCTTCTGATGCTCTTGGCACCCCCTATACTGTTCAGTGTAAGAGTTTACATTTGTAGGTGCCTCAAAATATTTGTCAATTGACTTATATTTTAAACTACTTCTAAAAGAATAAGTGTAGTCTTTCCCAACAGACTCATGTCCTTCCTCTTAGGCATGATAGCTTTTGCCTTGTTGCCTTCTCAAAGAAGTAGGGTGAAGCCATGGTCATTTTTATACTAGACATTTTATACGCTTTTGTGTTGTTGCTCACTTATTTCATAGAGTCTTTATGGAGCTAAAGACAAGTACAGTACCCATTTATTTTTTATCCTTTGAGTTCTGGACTGAAAGCTGCAAATGCCTGGACATGGTGTAGCTTCTCTCTTTGGAGAGAGAAGTTTGCAAATGGGATGTGACACAGCCCCTTCCAGAGTCAGGTTTCCATAGAGGGGCACCTTCAGCCATTGGTTTGTCATACTGCTCCCTAGAGAAAGATCAGGCCACTTCACAAGGGAATGGCTCAACTTTTGGAAAACCAAATTTGGAATGCAGTTTTAGTGAAAAATAACTATTTTTCTTTCTTTTAAAAAGTGTAGGAAGAACAAGACCAATTCAAACACATGGACAGGTTCTGTGTTCTAAATTGCTAAAGAGAAGTAAAATATTACAGAAAATGCACGTGGTACATACTAAGTGAGAAAGGCAAAATATAAATTGTTTATGAGCAACATGCTCCAAGTAGATAAAGAACAACTCCAGGGACAGCTCCCTTCTGTACAACATACGATTTTTTTTTTTTTTTGAATGACTGAAAAGTCCTGGGGAAAAGAGCCACCCAAAATATGGCAAAGTGATGGAAACAGTAGACAGACTTTATGTAACCATGTGAAGAAACTTCCAGTTCCTCTACAATACCCATTTTCTCTTTTTCTCCATATTATTTACAGTGACAGTGCACCCAGCTTTAAAACCAAACAAGAAAAGATTTCCCAACCTCCCTAGCAGCTAAGGGGGCAAGTAACTTAAAGTTGGACGAAGGACGTATCTGCACAAGTGCTTTGTTTGTACCAAAACAATTCGACTGCTTCAAGGGACCTGACTTTGGTGCAAGGAACACCCCTTGCATATCTTGCTGCCTGGATATGGTGACTGGAACTTCAGCATTCATATCGGATCATCAAGTAACGCTAGGGTGAAAGTCACATGCTGGGTAGAAGTATCTGGGTCCCACACGACTCTGTGGAAGATTTTTATCAGTCTTTAACCACCTAATCCTGAATTTATTTTTGTGAGAGAATGAATCTTTGTAGTGTTTATACCACGATTTCTTATATCACTCTTACTCACACTGAGCACAATTCCTAATTATTATGTATATATAAGCTTCGCTCGGGTTCTAATCAAGTGTCTTACCTCCAGCAGGAGAGAGCTTAATTCCAAGCTGCCTCTGGACTCCAAGGACGCTTCCAGCTTCTGAAAATACATCCCCAACTGGTTCAGAATCTTTGTTTAAACTTGTTTAGCCAAACCACTCTCAGCTCTGAGTAGCAAAGAAATAACTCATATTTTGCTTTAGCCTTGGGTTTTCCTCTTCCAAGTAATTGACCAAGTTTGTACCAGTTGGATAGACATTGCCCAAAGAAACCTCAGGTTCCCAAATCCTAGAAGAGACTAACCAACTAACTGACTAGTGATTGATTTGCTAAACAATGCTCACACATACTCACTTGTTTCAAGCAGTATGTTGATCACTTTTGCCCACCAGAAGCTAGGTAGGTTCACAGCATATGAAGAGATATCAGAAACCGTTCTAAGTCAAACTTTCGTATCCAGTCTAGCATGAAGGACACTAAACCAGAGCTGAAATATGTGGGACACCAGTAGCTGGTGATGCCTCTCTCACGGTACAGTATCGTTCTCCCAGTGGTAGACTTTGTTGAATTAAATTTTTCCCACCAATGCTGGCATTTTAAGGCTGTCTCTTAGACAGATAGATAGACAGACAGACAGACTGAAAAACCGATACTGTATTTTCTCTTAGCAGAAATTGTGCCCGGTTATCTCTTACCAAAGATATCTGCTGCCATTGTTAAAAGCTTTAGAAGATAGTAAGTTCTCCAAAAATGTCAGACTTGAAATCTGGTAGAGAACAGAGTACGCAGACAAGAGATATCTCAAGGCAGTTCACCTCTGTAACAGTTCTCTTGGGACAGAACACACACGTGTGCACACACACTCACACACAGTGTTTGAAATAAGAACTTCCTTCAAGGAGAAACATGAAGGGAACAGAAGGCCCAGGGTTTGTTACTGCCTTTAGAGGAGCATACTCTTCACTTATTTATGAAAGTAAACAAAGCCCAATTAGTCTTTAGTTCAAGGATGAGAGACATAGAGAAGAATGGTCATGGATGGCCTTCGTGATTTTTTTTTTTTTCCATCTGAAGCACAGAGACTCATTTTCAGTATTACATTTTGTCTGGATTGTCCTACTCAGAAGCTGGATCTGCAGAAGTCATTGTCAAAGGCTTGGAAGTAACATTTTTTCTACCTCTGAATATAGAGGTATTTTTTCCCCCTCCTTGTTTTTCCCTCCCCTCTTGTTACGCTGATTGCATGCAAAATTAATTATCATTCCTGTCACATCTTGCAGCACTGACAGTGGTCAGTATTGAATTATGGGGAATGCGAACACAATTTTCAGCAGTCTAATTGCTTCTCCTGTACCCAGCGAAACGTTACATTAAATACCCACGGCAAGCAGATTGTATTCGATTTCCATAACAAACTAGCGGGATTTCATTACCGGAATCCCTAGCATCTCCTCACATGACTCTTTCCTAACTGCTCCATCAGGCTACTCTTGCACAAAGCAAATTCCTTTCCAAAGCTGCAGCTGCCCAGCGAGGTATTGATATATCGTGTATCAAGCAGTCCATGAGAGTGAAGTGGGTGTGTTAAAATGAGACTAGTTCTTCTCTTTTGGAAGATGACTGATTGAATCCCACAGACCCTCACTCCATTCTAAACAATTAGGACTGCAGTGACAAAGGATCCCCAGGGCTGTCACAGTGTTGTACCTAAAGATTACAAGAGATTTGCCCATAGTGACAGATGACTAATGCTTTCTATAGACATTGACTGAAAGCTTCTACCATCTTATCTTCAAATAACTCATAGATTAGGTAGACGGGAAGACAACATGTAAACAAATAATCAAATAAATAAAAGCACGGTTTACACTGATAGATGTATCTTCAGGGTACCTTGGTAACTTAGAGTACACTGCAGTTGCATAAGACCGAGATATTCACCAAAATCTTAAAGGAGAAATTAACACTTGAGTTGTTAATGGAGGTTGAGTAGGAGTTCATTAAGCAGACATAGTGAAGAAGGGCATTTTATAAAAAATAATGCTAATAACTGACATTTAGAGAGAGTTTAATTGTATCATCCTGGTTTGAAGCTCATTATATGTACCAAAGTATGTGATCCCCATAACAACCCTATGAGATATTATCCACATCTTTTAGATGAGGAAAATGAAGCACTGGGAAATTAAGAAACCACCCCAACTGTGATGGTTAATTTCTTATTTCAACTTGACTGGCTACAGAGGACCCGGATTCAACCTTGTTTTGGGGTGTGCCTTGAAGGGTATTTCTGGATGAGATTAGTATTTAAATCAGTGGACTCAGTGAAGTGGGTTGCCTTCCCCAATGTGGAGTCCATTGAGAGCCTGAATTGAACAAAAAGCAGGAAAAGTGAGAATTTGCCCCTTTCTGTTCCTCAGGCTTTTGGACTGGCATTGGATCACACTACTGGTTGTCCTGGATCTCAGGGTGACCAATGGCAGATCATCAGAGTTCTCGTTCTCTATGATCATGTGATCTGATTTCTCATAGTGTATGTATGATTCTGTAGAGAACCCTGTTTAATACAGATTTTGGAATCAAGAATGGTTCTAGAGGAACAGATTTTTAGGGATGAGTTTGTTTGTTTGTTTGTTTAATTTTCCCAGTGTTCCAAGATTCATTGTTTATGCACCACACCCACTGCTCCATGCAATATGTGCCCTCCTTAATACCCACCACCAGACTCACCCATCTCCCCACCCCCTCCCTCCAAAACCCTCAGTTTATTTCTCAGAGTCCACAGTCTCTCATGGTTTGTCTCCCCCTTTGATTTCCCCCAACTCCCTTCTCTCCAACTCCCGATGTCCTCTGTGTTATTTCTTATGCTCCACAAGTGAGTGAAACCATATAATTGGCTCTCTCTGCTTGATCTATTTCACTCAGCATAATCTCCTCCAGCCCTGTCCATGTTGATACAAAAGTTGGGTATTCATCCTTTCTGATGGAGGCATAATATTCCATTGTATATATGGACCATATCTTCTTTTTTCTTTTAATTGGTTCTGAGATTTCTAGAATTGGCTCTCTAATCTGATAAAAGATGCTAACGACTCTGAAGAGACCACTAGATGTCTGTAGTGTGAACTGTTCATAGAGATACCCAAAATGTCTGCCTCGGACACTCTTACTCAAACAGTTAGAGGAGGCAAAGAGCTAGATGACTCTTTATGGTGCTTTCCAACATTAGAAAACTAGAGAATATAATGGCATTGGTTGGTTGTCACACAGCTAATAAGCAAAAGAGCAAGAATTCAGACCTAGCAGTGTGAAGAAGTCACAGATCAGTGGAGAAGACAAATACAGATCATTAAGGATCATATTAGTCTTGCCAGGAGGTTGAAATTAATATGTAGGCAATAGGGAACCAAAGAAAAGAAGCAACAAAGTCAGGGTTTCATTTTAAAAATATTACTGTGTAAGTAGACAGAAGGATTGGTTAGAAGGAAGCCCAAACTAGAAGCTGGGAGATTAAGACTTCCACATTAGTCTACCCCAGGGCTGATGGGCAAGAGGCCAAGCCATGGGAATAGTATCTGGGGTATGAAGAGAGGATATATATGAGAAATATTTTAAGGAGGGCATTTGACACAACTTGGTAACAGATTGAAATGATCGATATGGGATTAGAATCAGTTAATCTACGGTTCTTACCTCCTTTCCCTATCTCCAAACCCACCAGGTATCTTGAAACTGGAAGCAAGGGAAGAGGGTTGAAAAAAGGTTAAAAGAGAACAGGCCTCGGAGGGAGGATTGAAAAATGGGGAGTGTTCCAAGGGACTTGGAGCCTGAGGAATGTCTGCAAACTGTTCAGGTATTCCATGTGGACCGGCCATTGAGATTCACAAAGCAGTTTAGAAGGCATAGTTTAGAGAGTTTATGATTTGAATAGTCTGACTTTCTTGTTTTATGGATAAAGAATGAGGTCTAGAGAGATTGAAGTGACTTTTCTCAGGTCACTTAGGTGGGTTGTTACAGAGCCAAATGTATGCTTCCCATTTCCATTTGTTTTGGATCTTGACACCCTGAAGTGGTAATCTAGTCCTTCCTCCCTGGGAGAGGATCCTAAAACACAAAGTCTTTTTTTGTTTGTTTGTTTAAGATTTTACTTATGTATTTGTCCAGAAGAGAGAGAGGAGAGCAAGTGCATATGAGTGCTCAAGATCATGAGAGAGCACAAGCAGAGGGAGAAGCAAGCTCCCCGCTGAGTGAGGAGCCCTAAGCAGGACTCCCTCCCAGAACCCTGGAATCATGACCTGAGCGGAAGGCAGACACATCACCGACTGAGACAACCAGGCATCCCTAAACACAAAGTTTTGTCCTAAGATGCCTAAGAGAGATCTTGTAGGGAACACTGCAGTACACTGCCCAGATTCCTCTCCATCTCAGCCTAAGAATCCACACACTCAGCTGCTGGGAGTTTGGGCTGCTGACTGCTCTCAGCTGGGTACCTTTCCAGGCATTGCTCTCTGCAGGAGGACTTTACCTGTCTTATGGTTAAATCAAGCTAAAAAACAAAAACTTTGTACAGAGGATATTTGTTGTCAAGAGGGAGTAGGGAGAGGGCTATGCATAAGATAAATTCACAGAGGTGGAATTTCTGATTCAGTGACATTATCCTAAATTTTTACATGATACATATGATTGGTACATGTTCCCAAAGGTTTTTCAAAAGTGGTCATGAGTACACACGTAGTAGTATTTAATATTATTAATTTCAACACTTTTCTCACCGTTTCTTAAGAAGCTAATTCATTTTGCATCTCTGGATTCTACTAAGCTTCAGGCAAGGAGTTAAAGAAGTAGACCAAACCTTAAAGTATATGAAGTATATATTTAAGAAATGTTATCTTCTGCAGTTAATGACAAATGTTAAGAATAGAGGAGATGCTAAAAACTGACCAGTATCAGAAACCCATATTCAAACTCATTTTATTTTTTTCACTTGGAATGAGCCTCATTAAAGGCAATAATTTTCCCCTTCACTCATAGACGAGTGAGTGAATTAGTGACTCTAATTAGGGACTCTAATTAGACTATGACCAAAACCAGTGTGATGGAGGTGTGGATGCACAAAGAAACCTATTAGGTAAAGACAACGTATGAGGTGGTCAGAGGCACTTTAGTCAACCTACTCTTTACCAACTGCAGAATTGAAAAGTAACACAACAGGGTTGTCTGGAACTTGAGGGGTGAGTACTATAAAAACACTGAGACATGACCATTATTATTTTAAATTTTGAATTCAGAGAATGTAGCTGAGTAACAGTGACATAAAGGAGACTTAAGATTTGCCTGATAGGGGGCGCCTGGGTGGCTCAGTGGGTTAAAGCCTCTGCCTTCGGCTTGGGTCATGATCTCAGGGTCCTGGGATCGAGCCCCCCATCGCATGGGGCTCTCTGCACAGCGGGGAGCCTGCTTCCCTTCCTATCTCTCTGTCTGCCTCTCTGCCTACTTGTGATCTCTGTCTGTCAAATAAATAAATAAGATCTTAAAAAAAAAAAAAAGATTTGCCTGATGGACCTACACTCTCTAGGTTCTAACATAGAATCTATTCATTTGTATTTTCAAAAAGCCCTATAAGTGATTTAGCATATATTTCCAAAAAGGAATTATTGTCTTATCCATTCATGGGCAGCAAGGCCTACTTCTACCTAAAGTTGACCCTGGAGCTATTTCTAAAGTTGCATTGTGTGATCTGGGTTTTGAAGCCTGGGTAGAAT
>PISX010017464.1:0-14133 GCA_004024625.1 Mellivora capensis
GTGAAACCCGAGGAAGTCTTCACGGAATGCTCTGAACAGGGAAAGTCCCGAGTGAGGGCTGACCCTTCAGATCTGGCATGTTATTCGGTAACTTTTCACAAGCCAACCCTGACCTGCAGGAAATGACATGAAAATGGCAGAACAATCCATCTGGAGATCCACAAGCCGAAAAAAATTTAAAAAGAACTTTCTGGAGGTATGATCTCCATGGTGACACTGGAACGTCCAGATTACCTGACTGGGTCAAGACTCTGTGGAAGGCAGACAGGGAGAAGAGGACATAAAAAATGAATTTTAGTTTTTCCACACCACAAAACATTTGTGCCAAGGTGGCTTATGTGTGTCAACACCAAGGAATCCTTCCTTCTGGGAACAAAGAAGTTCCTCAAAACTAAAAAAGAAAGGTGTTTTTCCCCTGGTATTCAATCCAGATTTGGAGATATGCTATTCATGACATAGGCCCTTTCCCCAGAACAACAATGAGTTGTTTGGTGTACTAATGACATAGCTTTAAAAAAAGTAAAAGAAAATTCTGAATTTTTATAAAACTTGATAAAAGATGGTATTTCACACTGTACAGTCACCAGAAGAGTAGTCAGTTACCAGCAATGCACACACACTTCACTTGGCATCTCCTATAAACTTCTTAAAAAATGGAATCACGCTCCACACATTAGCTGAAACCGTCCTTTTCACTTCCTGCTCTATCTGGGACATTTTTCCCAAGGCTGGACATGCATATCAACGTACAGCATGTCCCCCCCGCCCCCAATTAGGAAGGATGGTCAGATACAGGTAGACAGAAAATGATATTTACAATACACATACCTGACAAGAACACTTAAATCTGATAAAGGGTGCACACAAAGTATTAAGATACGTAAAGAGCATCTACAACTCAAAGACTAAACACACACAAAACCACAAAGACCTGAACTGATATTTCACAAAAGAACATATATTAATGGCCAATAGCACATTAAAGATACTCAATGTCATTAATTAGCAGAAAAATGCAAATTGAAACCACAATGAGATACCATTTCATATGCACTAAAATATCTAACAACAACAACAACAACACCCTGACAATATCAAGTGTTGGTGAGGATGTGAAACTAGAATTTTTTTTTTAAGAGAGAGTGTTGGTGGAGGGTGGGGGAGAGGAGGAAGGGGCAGAGGGAGAAGAGAGAATCTTAAGCAGCCTCCATGCTCAATGTGGAGGGCTCACAACCCTGAGATCATGACCTGAGCTGATATCAAGAGTCCAATGCTTAATCGACTGAGCCATCCAGGTGCCCCGGAGCGACCAGAATTCTCAAACTCTTCTGGAGAGAATGCAAAATGGTACAAGCACTTAGGAAGCCTGGCTGTTTATAATAAAGTTCAATATATGCTTACTCAGACCAGAAATTCCATTCATAGGTGTTTACCCAAAAGAATATAAAGCAGAGGTGCCTGGGTGGCTCAGTTGTTAAGCTGCCTTCGGCTCAGGTCATGATCCCAGGGTCCTGGGATGGAGTCCCCACACCCGGCTCCTTGCTCAGCTGGGAGCCTGCTTCTCCCTCTCCCTCTGCCCCTCCCCCTGCTTGTGTTCCCTTTCTCGCTTTCTCTGTTTGTCAAATAAATAAGTAAAATCTTAAAAAAAAAGAATATAAAGCAAATATCCATGGGAAGATTCGAAAAGAACGTTCACAGCAGTCTGCTTATAATAGCCTGAAACTGGAACCAATGCAAATGCCCATCCATAGGAGAACGGATACACAGATACGACGGAATACTGTGTAGCAGTGAAAAGGAACAAACTGCGCACACGGGGGACAACATAGATAAATCTCGAAAACATTACATTGAGCCAAAGGAGCCAGACACAGAAGAGCCCATAAATATGACATATATTTATACCATACACCATATATATTTATATATATTTATACCGTATACCCGACATGCCAGAGCAGGCAACACTGATCTATAGCGAAAGAAGGCAGATCGTTGGCTTTCTAGGGCTGGGACCAGGGAGGGTGGTGAGATTGATTATTAAGGAACTCTCTGGGTGTCAGAAATATCCTGTATCTTGTCAGGACACTGCCTACCTGTGCACATTTATCAGAACTCATCAAACAGTCATTTGACGTTTGTGCATTTTATTGAATATAAGTTTTATCCTAAAAAAACGATTAAAAATCACAGATGCTGTTTTGCAGTTCAGGGAACCCCCTCTGGCCCAGACCTTTCTTATGGATAATGTCCAGCTCCAGCTGACAGAATCTTAATCTCGAGTGATCTCTTTTCAGTCTTGTCAGGGAACAAAATCATTTCCTCCAGAGAGACTGCAGCTTCTTCCCTTAGCAATCTGATATGTGGGATGCCTTCTTCTGAGCCCTGGAGGGATTGCCGGAAATTCCCTGGTGCATCTCTGACATATTCACAAATCATTGCTGGACAGGTTTATTGGTGGGGAGGGCATTCAAGCTCTCCCACTCTGTTCCCTCTTCTACCACAGAGCTGGACCTTTGCTGCCTCTGCCCCAGAGTCTAGGTCCTGCCTTTCAACACAGACAAGGAAATTCAAGGTTAAGGTAGAGGCATGCACTGGGTTTCCACTGGGCCTTAACCCAGAGTCCAAACCATTTTGGGATTGTGAGGAGATATAGAGGTATGGACTCACTCCTCTGAAAAGTCAGAGATCCCATTAGGGATCCTTGGGCCTCAGATAAAGAAGCCTTCATAGAGGTGTCGAGCCTCAGGGCCATTCTGGAATCAGAAGTTAGCTAGCATGTCCCCATTTGAGGAGGATCCCTTTTCTCATCTTGCCTCTGAGAGACCTCCCTGGAGCTGGCTAACGTAGACCCATGAGCATGAGGGCTCTCCTCTCTTGGGAGAATGACCATCCTGAGTCTGGGGCCCGGGAGGGTGCAGAGAGCATGGGAATTTCTATACTCTGAGGGGTGTCAGTGCTAGCAGGGGTCCTCACCTTTAACTGACCCAGTGCCCTCTTTGTACAGGTGCGGAAGCTGTGGCTCAGACAGGCAGTGCCTAATCAACACTGTGCAGCGGTCAGGGACAAGGTCTTAAAGATCTGGGTCTCTGAGCTGCCAGTTCAGAGAGGAAGCAGGGGCAGGAAGCAGGGGGACTCTGATCAAGGGTAAAGACAGCATCTGCTAGGCTGTGGAGAGAGAACTGTAGTCTTAGATAGAGGACAGCACCAGACAGGACTGATGGTTACCTGGCCTGAGCAAGGCTGCCCCAGAGACAAGATCTGAGGAGACAGAAGAGCCTGACCCCTCCTTCTGGGCTCCAGACATGCAGGAAGAAAACTATAATAATAATGAGAGCTACTATTTTGACTCCCTCCCTGCCAGACAACAAGCTGGACGCCTTATGACTGTCCCGTCACTTACTTCCAACAATGGCCACAAATAAGGGATGAATGATGGACCTATTTTACGTACGTCCCCCAAAATAATAGAGGTCTCTTGATCTGCCGAAATCATGCAGGGAACAAGTGGCAGAGTCAGGCTTGGAGTCCAGGTCATTCGGACCCACAATCTACCTCTGAGCCACTTCGCATCTACGTGTTTCTTTTTCACTGTTGCCTCCCCAGCATGCCCAGCACCAGGCACGCAGGCAGCATTTTTGAGGGACTGAATGAGGAAAGAAGATCTAGAGGAGGTGTTGGAAGCTGTGTGGAGAAGGCTTGGTTGGATTCTAGGAGCTAGAGCCGGTCAACAGGGGTATGGTAGTACAGACCAGGCTCCGGGAGTGACGTCCACCTGGCAGGTGGACTCATCTCAGAGTCTGCTTTCTTTCTTGGAGACATGGCTGGTTTGGCCTAGATGATCTTTGAGATCCCTTCCACTGGTAACGTACTATGGCTTTAAGATTTAGAACTAATTATAGCCAGGTCAGGGTAGCTCTGAGCTGGGGATACAAAACTTGGTTCTGGCCTGGAAGAACCTTGGGTGATAGAGGAAAGTAACCACAAAATCAGGAAGGAGAGGCACAGAGAAGGGAAACAGAACCTTTCCATTCCAGGCAAGTGCTGAAGGCAGCCACTTAACCAACTGAGCCACCCAGGCGTCCCCCATATTTTTTTTTTTAAGGGGAAGAGAGAGCGAGAGAGCAGGGGAAGGGGAAGGGCAGAGGGAGAGGGAGAGAAGAGAGAAACTCATGTAGACTCCCTCCTGAGCCCGGAGCCCGATGCGGGGCTCAATCTCACAACTGAGAGATTGTGACCTGAGCCGAAATCAAGAGTCAGATGCTTAACCGACCGAGCCACCCAGGGGTCCCTTTATAACTTTATTTTTAAGGAGGGAAGGGCTCTGTTCCTTTTCATAACCTGTGATGAGACTTGTGCTCATTCCACTACTACCTGTGAGGCAGGTTCCATGGGTACAGCCCTCTCTGTTCCTCAACACTAACCAAATCAGCCGGCTGGCCCACTGTTTGCCCAGAGGAACTTCTCATGGATACCTTGTAATCATTTCATGTTCTAGTTGTTGCTACACGTAAGATTTATATTTCTGAAACATGAGCAAGGATCTTGGTATGATTGCTTAATTGTTATACTCTATTAATTTATTTTTATATATTTTATTTATTTATTTGAGAGAAGAGAGAGAGAGAGTGAGCACGAGTGGGGGAAGGGGCTGGGGAGAGGCAGGGGGAGAAGCAGCCTCCCCACTGAGCACAGAGCCCCAGGTGGGTTCCCACCCCAGGACCCTGAGGTCATGACCTCAGCTGAAGTCAGACACTTAACTGACTGAGCCACACAGGCACCCCTCTATTAATTTATTTTTAAGCCAATAGAGAGAAAAACAGTTTTATTTTATTTATTTTTTTAACAGATTTTATTTATTTATTTGAGAGAGAGAGAGAACATAAGAGGGGAGAAGGTAAGAGGGAGAAGCAGACTCCCTGTGGAGTTGGGAGCCCGATGTGGGACTCGATCCTGGGACTCCAGGATCATGACCTGAGCCGAAGGCAGTCGCTTAACCAACTGAGCCACCCAGATGCCCAGAAAAACAGTTTTATTTGGAGTGTTTGAAGATCTCAGGCTTATACAAGGCATTTTGATGAAGGATCTCTTGAGAAAACAGCCAACAAATTTAACAACTAGGGGATGAATTCACGAAAGGCAAAATGCAAATAACAGTCTAGTCCTCCAAATAATTTTGAAATAAGAATTTTTAAGACCCTCGAGAGATTGAAGGAGTAACATTCATAAAAAGAGAACAAGGATTATAAAATAAAAATTGGAGGATATGAGTCAAGAACTGATGGATATGGGAAAAAGAAAGAAAAAATACGAAAAAACCCACAAACAGCTCAAGTTGTAGAGACAAAGAAAAGTCAGAAGAGATAATGCAAAGAAGCAATGGGAGAGGATTTTCCAGAATCAGAGGTGTGAGTGTTCACACTGAAAACACATCAAGTATGGTGCAGAATGGATAAATGAACTTCCATGCAACAAGATGCTTGGCTTTGGTTACGAGTCCACAGCTCTGACTGGAAGCAAGTGGAACAGAAACTGACTAAAGTTGTAAAAATACATCAGCAGGGAAATTCCAACGTTGGCCAACAGGGGCATTGTTATTCTGGAAGGCGATCCTCAGGATCTAATGCACCGACAGCACAGGTGGGGACCCACCCGTGATGGGGATGACCCATGGCCTTGCTCTTTCCTGTTGTGATCAAGGAAGCCTGGAAGTACCCAGAGGTGAGCATGTGATGCTTGGACCCCCCCATCCCCCCCACAGCTGTGAGAGGAAAGGCCAGTGCTACATGGATGTGTAGGACAGATATGCGTCCCCATCGTGAAAGATCCAGAGGGGGTTGGTCTCAGGCAACCAACTTATGACCACAGCCTTGGGGGTGCCCTGGGCCATGGACAAGAGATCATCTGCCCATTTACCTCTTTGGGGAGCACCTGTTTGGCATTTCTATCTTCAACACTTTCTTCCACCACCTCAACAATCTCGCACAAGGAGCTGTGGTGTAAGATGTCAAATTAAGACTCAATATTATGTGTTGCCTTGACAACAGGTAAGATTGGGGGAAACCTAGAATGTCCAAACCTCAGGCTCTCCTCTCCCCCACTCTGCACCCACTGATAAAGTCTCTGAGCTAAACAACCCCTTTATCAAAGAACCAGACACAGTTCCTGCTTACTCCTGAGTAGCCCATTTCAGTTCCCTGTAATTATGGACGTGGAGACCAGGGGATACCCACCCTCTTGATACTACCAACCCATCCTCCCACAACCCTTGGTGGTTTGCTCTGTTTTCTAGTACAACCTTCACATGCCAGTGTGTGGTGTCCTCCCTCGCGCTGTGAGTGTATGTAACTAGTAAGGTTCTGTTGATATCATTTGTCCAGTGTCGGCGGTCATGTGTTTGGGCATCCTCATACCCTAGGGCAGGAGTCCCTCCCTTACCAACAGGACCTCCCCAAGAAGTGCCTCTACCCCAGTCCCCTCTAATCAGGGTTCTAAAAGTGAGGGCTGCTTGGGGCTGGGGAGATGGAGGCCACATCCTAAAGAGCCTTGGATTTGAACCTCAGCTCTGCCTTTGATTGGCGTTTGACCTCAGGCAAGCCCCGTATCTCTCTTATTGTCAGTATTGGTTAAGGGTTGGTTGCAAAACCAGGAACCACTCTAGCTAGTTTAAGCAGAGAATGATTTATTGGCAGAAACTGGTATCCTAGAAAATCTCTCAGAGGGCTGGCGGAGGCTGTAGACTGAGTTTCTGGGAAAATTTCCTCTTCTGAGTCACGCTGCCTTGGCGCAGTTGGGGAAACTACCAACCGGAGAACCACGCTGCCGACCGTGGTTTTAGAGAGAGCATCTGGTTGGTGAGACCCAACTCACAGCCGCAACCCCAGCTCTGGGGGGTCATGGAAATGTAGCTTTTAAAAAATTATTTATTTATTTATTTATTTGTTAGAGAGAGAGAGCGCGTGCACAAGGAGGCAGAGTGGCAGGCAGAGGTGGAGGGAGAAGCAGGTTTCTTATTGAGCAAGGAGCCCGATGTGGGACTCGATGCCAGGACCCTGGGATCATGACCTGAGCTGAAGGCAGCAGCTTAACCGACTAAACCACCCAGGTGTTCTGGAAATGTAGCTTTTAAATTCCCAGCCTCTGTGCTTTTGAGAGGTATGCCAGAAAGAAAGAGGTCGAAATCAGGATGCTTGGGTGGCTCAGTCGTTAAGCTTGGGTGGCTCAGTCGTTAAGCACCTGCCTTTGGTTCAGGTCATGATCCCAGGGTCCTGGTATCAAGCCCTGCATTGGGTAGCGGGGAGCCTGCTTCTCCCACTCCCTCTGCTTGTGTTCCCTCTCTCACTGTGTCTTACTCTAACAAATAAATAAAATCTTAAAAAATAAAAGAAAGAGGTCCAAATGGTTGGTGAATGCGTCAGTCCATAGATTCTGCCTTAGCTCTCCTCTCCTTAAAACAGTGGTTTGCTGGGGTCTCTGAGTGGGTTGGGAATGAGTGTGGGCTTGCTGCCTAGAGTCAAACCCAAACTGGTTTCACAGTCAGAGTCCCTCTGGAGGTAATCTAAATCAGTGCTTTCCAACCCTATGGACCCAATGTCCCGCACCCTTTTATTTATTTATTTATTTATTTATTTATTTTTAAAGATTTTATTTACTTATTTGTCAGAGTGAGCACAGGCAGACAGAGTGGCAGGCAGAGGCAGAGGGAGAAGCAGGCTCCCTGCAGAGCAAGGAGCCCGATGCGGGACTCGATCCCAGGACGCTGGGATCATGACCTGAGCCGAAGGCAGCCGCTTAACCAACTGAGCCACCCAGGCGTCCCATTTTTTTTTTTTTTTAAAGATTCCACACCCTTTTAGTAACAAGTCTTTTGTTATATCCCCTTAACCTGCATGTGTGATACCAGAAACAGGTCACTATCATGTACTAACCACAATGATAGAAATGAAGTGAAAGGAAAGTAAAATTTATAGTAAAATGATAGGCGTTTCAATATTTAAATGTCCCACCAGGGCTACTCAGAGATGTGGTGAAGTTGTCAGGACCTCAGGTTACATCGGGATGTGATGTCCACAAAAGCAGATGGTTTTAGTTGCAACTCAAAGATTATGGAAATGTCTGTCTTGGGGCTGTCATGTTGTAAATGGTCAGCAGCTCTTGATAAAGTTCTGAACAAAAGATAAACTTCCCTGAACTTAGATGGTGGTTGTGTTCCTGAAGAAAAACAAAACAAAACACTGGTTATTAAAACTGGACAAAGAATATTTTGTGTTTGTACATAATGTGAGATTAGTACTAGGCTCATATAAACAGATGTTTCACCTTCAAAATGTCCAGCAAGACTAAAAAAAAAAAACCTTTTACAATGAAAGTAAAATTCATATAACTTAAACTTACCGTTGACCATCTTCAAGTGCACAATTCAATGGCATTTCTGCAGTCACAGTGCTGTGCAACCATCACTTCTGTTTTGCCCTGAGATACTACCCCAAAAGGAAACCTGACCTCATGTTAACCAGTTGCTTCCCATTCCCCTCTCCCCTAAGCCCCTGGGAACAACTAGTCTGCTTTATGTCTCTATAGATTTACTTATTCTAGCAGTTTCATACAATGGAATCATGAAAGTAGGTGATCTTTTGTGTCTGGCTTTTCATTTGGCATAAGTGTTTTCAAGGTTCATCTACATTGTAGCAAGGATCAGGACCTCATTCCCTTTTATGGCTTAATAATAGTTCATTGTACGGATGTACCAATGTTGTGGAAAAGAGTTCAGTCCTTCCTCAAACAGGTAAACATAGAATTGCCATATGACCTAGCAATTTTGCCCTGGCTATAGACCCAAGAGAATTGAAAACAGTATTTAAACAAATACTTATATACAAATGTTCACAGCAGCATGACTCACAGCTCTGGGACATTTTGAAAATCACGCAAGATGTTGACCCTTGCTAGGTGCGGAAGACCATCTGTGCAACGTATGATGTCTGCCATCTTCAGCCCTTACCCACTAGAGGTGAGTACGCCTCCACAATTATTTTGAAACCCAAAAACACCTTTACAGGTTTTCCAAAGGTCTCTGGAGTTTGCCACTACCGGTGAGATCACTGATGGGATCTCAATGTTCTGTGGGTAGAGGGGCTGAGGCCCAGAGAAGTCTCTTCACACAGGGAGTCCGTTGAAGACGGGGTTAGTATTTGCCCTCTCCAACCCAAGCCAGTAGTCTCTTGGTGTTGAGCCTCCATCCATCCCACTGAACCTCAACAGTGGGGAGAAAACACAGCGTGTCCCCAGTGCTGTGTTTTACATCCCCCAAACTTGATTCCCACGACCAACAGGAGAGAGTGGAAGCTCCCTCATAGAGTGTAAACTGCTCTCCGTAGGATATAATCTCCTCATTTTCTACAAGGTTCAAGAGGACAGGGCTTAGAGTTTTCATTACTTCTGAATTCCCCACGCCTAGGAAAGACCCTGGCACATGGTTCATTTTTTTTTTAAAGATTTTATTTATTTATTTGACAGAGAGAGCGAGAGATCACAAGTAGGCAGAGAGGCAGGCAGAGGCGGAGGAGGAAGCAGGCTCCCCGCTGAGCAGAGAGCCTGATGCGGGGCTTGATCCCAGGATCCTGAGATCATGACCTGAGCTGAAGGCAGAGGCTTAACCCACTGAGCCACCCAGGCGCCCCAACACATGGTTCATTTTAACAGGTATTTGTTGAATGAATGAATGGGTGTATAGTGTGTAGTCCTATGGCCCAAAGATTCTCTTTCTCCTCCCTGGATGGAAAACTAGAGGGTTTGTGCCTAGTGTGAGCACATTCTTCAAGGAAAGCTTTGGACTGCTTTCATGCCCATGTCCCGATCGCTCAACTCAGGGCCCGGCATGTAATGGGTAACACACACACAGTGAAATAGTGTTTTCTACACTTTCAATTTCTGTCTGGGACAGAAGTCTGGCCTGGACCTGTGGGATGATGGGAGGAGAGGGAAATTTGGGAGAGGTAATGGGATTTGTGGTCTCGCTCTCTCAGCATGAGTGGAAAGAACTGAGGGCTCTGAGTCAGACAGATCATAGTTTGAATCACAGTCATGCATTATCAGCACTGAATGCTGAGCCCATGATCTCACCTGTCTGAGCCTCCCTTTCCAGGTATGTAAAATGGGCAAGAATACGTGCTTTCTTCTGTGATGGTGGGCACTAAAGATGTTACGTTTGTGAGATGACACAGATCCACAGTGACGGCGGTCAATAATGGTACATATTTATTTGCCTTTAGCATGAGCTCCAGCTTCTTCTCTAAACCCATGCACACTCCACCTCCGATTGAAAGTGTTACTAATTGCTACTGACAGTCAGGCTTAGAACCTTCTATGGGGCTTATTCAGAAATTAAGGTAGCACACACAAGGGTGTGATGTTCCTTGATTTCATTTTTCAAGAGTTG
The DNA here is from genome assembly GCA_004024625.1 of Mellivora capensis. Classification (NCBI taxonomy): domain Eukaryota; kingdom Metazoa; phylum Chordata; class Mammalia; order Carnivora; family Mustelidae; genus Mellivora; species Mellivora capensis. Next base: position 10,439 of record PISX010017464.1, read on the forward strand.
TAACAGGATTCTGCACTGAACTGTTCTAGTGGGGACCGGATATGACTAGTCTTTCCTCTTTCTTGTCCTTTCTGGGTTCAGGAAGAAATTCACAACCTGAATAAAGCTATAATCATTAAAGAATTTGAAGTGGTAATTAAATTCCTCTCTTCGTAAAATGAAATAGGTTAAGATATTTCAATTTGGTGATTAAATTTCTCTCTTCAAATATGGAAACGATAGGTGGTGTGTTAATTTTTTACCAAACTTATAAGAAAGAAACAATCTCTAGCCCCAGCTACTTCAGAGACCAGAACAAAGAAAGCCTGGATAAAAACATTGTGGCTTTTATTTCAGATACTGTATGTTTGATATTATAATTAAAGTTTGAGGAGAAAATTACAGACTTGTTTTTTTCTTATGAAGATATGGTGGGAAAATCCTAATTAAAACGTCAGGAAATTGTTGATATTGAGTTCCTTGAAGTTGATGACTGTCTTGTGGTTATGTAGAAGAATGCCCTTATTCATGGAGGATACATCCTGAAGTATTCATGACTAAATCTGATGTACACAACTTACTCTCAAAGGACAGTACAGAACATTAATTTCTCACTCACACATGGAGGAAAGAGAATAATAAAACAAATGTGGCAAAACGTTAACATGTAGTGGATTTGAGTGAAAGGAACATGACAGTTCTTTGTTCTGTTCTTCCAGTTTTTTCTATGCATTTGAAATTATTCTGAAGTGAAAAGCATAACTAGTGTTAGGGTATTGAGCGTGCTAAACAGACATCTGTCATAAATAAATAGGTACATCCTCGGAATGCAAGGGTAGTTCAAGAACAGAAAATCTATTCATGTGATCAAGCAAATTAAAAGTCTGAAGAAGAGAAGCCAAACGAGTCTTTTACATCGATTTATAAAAATCATTCTAGGGGCGCCTGGGTGGCTCAGTGGGTTAAAGCCTCTGCTTTCAGCTTGGGTCATGATCCCAGAGTCCTGGGATCGAGCCCCACATCGGGCTCTCTGCTCCGCGGAGAGCCTGCTTCCTCCTCTCTCTCCCTGCCTGCCTCTCTTGCCTACTTGTGATCTTTGTCTGTCAAATAAATTTTAAAAAATCATTCTATATGGTTCTATGTTCATTCATGATAAGAATACACAGTGCACTAGGAACAAAAGTGAACATGTTTAGCATGGTAACGGGTATTTACCAAATGCCTATAGCAAATATTATACTCACTGGTGAAACTAGAGAAGCAGCATCTTTAAAGACAGTACAAAGTCAAGATGCCCTCCATGGCTATTCTCCTTCAAAATCCCATCAGTGATCTTAGACCAATGCAGTAAAACAAGGCATAAAAATGAAGAGGCTTATCTATGTGATTGCTGGGGGGGGTGGTGTGGGAGATGGGCAAGATGGGCAAAGAGGAGTGGAAACCACATTAAAACTTGTGAGAAAATACACTGAGTGTGTGATGACATGTCAGTATACAAAAAATTAATTGCATACTTACACACCAGAAACAATTAAATATGTGAAATAGACAAAAAGATCCTATTTTCATAGTAATCATAAAATTGATAACTACCTGAAAATAAACCAAGACAAAGTTTGCAAAAATTATATGAAGATAATACAACGTTTTTTTTTTCTTTTTCAGATAATAAAATTTTATCAAATAACTTGAAAAGGGCTAGGATAGACTAATGCTCATTGTTTTTATATGTGGGAAGACTTACTGTGGTAAATATTTTGGCTGCCCCCAGTCACTTAGAGCTTTGATGCAACTGGAATGAAAATCTCAACAGATTTTTTAAGGACCTTGAAATATTGATTCTAGAATTTATGTAGTAGAGTAAAAGCACAGGAAGGGCCAAAACAATTCTGAATAAGTGAAACAGAAAAGAAATAAACTGTAAAACGCCAAGATATGTTAAACATATGTGTTAATTAAAAGAGGACCAAAGGATTGGTTTGAGTGTGGACAGACTGAGTGAGAACCCCTAACAGAGTGCAGAAGCACATCCGTTTATTAGTGAAAACTTGGTACAAAACAGATGTGGTTTTATAAATTAACAGGAGATCAGTGAGATGGGGGGAACAATTGGCATTCCATATTGGCACAAACTGAAGGAAGATCCGTAGTACAAATCTTTCACAAAAAATAAATTCCAGATGGATTCATTTTATTTATTTATTTGTCAGAGAGAGAGCGAGAGCGCACAAGCAGGCAGAGCTGCAGGCAGAGGCAGAGAGAGAGGGAAGCAGGCTCCCCGCTGAACAAGGAACCCGATTCGGGACCCAATCCCAGCACACTGGGCTCATGACCTGAGCTGAAGGCAGTGACTTAACCGACTGAGCCACCCAGGCATCCCTGGATTCACTTTTTAAAAAAAGATTTTATTTATTTATTTGAGCGAGAGCAAGCAAGAACACAAGTCGGGGGAGAGGCAGACTCCCCACTAAGCAAAGAGCCCAACACGGGGCTCAATCCCAGGACCCTGAGATCTTGACCTCAGCCAAAGGTAGACGGCTCAGCTGGATGAGCCACTCAGGTGTCCCTCCAGATGGAGTCATGTCGAAATGTGAAAATCAGAACTTTTAAAAAGGTTTAAAGAAAATATAGGAGATTGTTCTCTGGTGAGGATGGTCTGCTTAAAATTAGCCATAAAAAATACAATTCATAATGGAAGGGGGGGGAATTGACCAGATCAAAACTAAAAAAATATATATCTTTTTTTTAAATTTTTTAAAATTTATTTATTTGTCAGAGAGAGAGGGAGAGAGAGAGAGCAAGCACAGGCAGATAGAGTGGCAGACAGATAGAGAAGCAGGCTCCCTGCCAAGCAAGGAGCCCGATGTGGGACTCGATCCCAGGACTCTGGGATCACGACCTGGGCCGAAGGCAGCCACTTAACCAACTGAGCCACCCAGGTGTCCCTAAAAAAAAAAAAAATATATATATATATATATATATATATATATATATATCTTTTTAAAAAGATGACACCAAGGACAAATTTATGTTACTTGATTCTTCTCTCTGGGGCTCATTAGCTGTGCACAGGGTCCATCATCAAGGGCACAAACTACAGAGGTGACCCTTCTAGGGGTTCCCTCCTCTAACCCCCAGGTTTGGACAGATAACATCAGTCTGTAGGCAGCTCTCTGTCAACCTCATCCGGAGTGTTCCCTCCTCCTGACATTATACGGGAGGCCAACTCTGAGCCTTATTTTTGCTGTTTGTAAAATTGAATGACTGGGGCACCTACTCAGTACAATGTCATGAGGTTTGAAAGTGATCAGTCAGGCAAAGCACTCGATGCTGAGCCTGGCATGGAACAGGTACTCTGGAACAATTACTTGCAATTATCCAAAGGAGCATATTTATTAGGGGGTGGGGATCAGGATTTAAGCAGGTCAGTCTAACTCCAAAGTCTGTGATCTTTTTTTTTTAATAAATTTTTTATTTTTTATAAACATATAAAGTATTTTTATCCCTAGGGGTACATGTCTGTGAATCGCCAGGTTTACACACTTCACAGCACTCACCATAGCACATACCCTCCCCAATGTCCATTACCCCACCCCCCTTTCCCGACCCCCCTCCCCCCAGCAACCCTCAGTTTGTTTTGTGAGATTAAAAGACCCTTATGGTTTGTCTCCCTCCCAATCCCATCTTGTCTCTTTTCTTCTTTTCCTACCCCCCTC
>PISX010017464.1:14233-43402 GCA_004024625.1 Mellivora capensis
TCTCTGATTGACTTATTTCACTAAGCATGATACCCTCTAGTTCCATCCACGTCGTTGCGAATGGCAAGATTTCATTTCTTTTGATGGCTGCATAGTATTCCATCGTGTATATATACCACATCTTCTTTATCCATTCATCTGTTGATGGACATCTAGGTTCTTTCCATAGTTTGGCTATTGTAGACATTGCTGCTATAAATATTCGGGTGCACGTGCCCCTTCAGATCGCTACGTTTGTATCTTTAGGGTAAATACCCAGTAGTGCAATTGCTGGGTCACAGGGTAGTTCTATTTTCAACTTTTTGAGGAACCTCCATGCTGTTTTCCAGAGCGGTTGCACCAGCTTGCATTCCCACCAACAGTGTAGGAGGGTTCCCTTTCTCCGCATCCTCGCCAGCATCTGTCATTTCCTGACTTGTTAATTTTAGCCATTCTGACTGGTGTGAAGGTCTGTGATCTTTTAACGAAAGTCCCTGGAATCAAACACAAGGAGTTGGAAGTTGGTCATTTGGGGGATGTTTTCCGGGAGCTTACAGATGATAGATATCAGGTCCTGTCCATCCTCTGTGTCCACTGATCACTAATCAAGCATAGTGCTGTCTTATGAGTTCTTCTCAAAGTTCAAGAGCCATTACCAACCACTCAGTGACAGACTCTCTTAAGATTATGTGCACCAACAGAGCTACTATTCAGAAGCAAATATTAGACAATTCCAAACTCCAAACCTCATGTGTGCATGAATTTATTTGAGGATAGGGAGAGGGAAAGGTTGGCAGGTCCGCAGGAAGAGTTAGAGAGCCTCTGACCCTTTCCTCCTGGGTGGTTATGGCGAGAACCAGAAACCAAGCCAAAGTCATGACTACCACAACAACCTATAAAAAATGGCAGAAACTAGAATAGAGATATCAATCTGCATTTCCTGTGTGAAAACTATAAGGTACACACCAGATTAGTAAGCCATGCTGATCTCCTTCCTTTTCTACCTCCACCAGTCTATAACTTGCATGTCTTCTTTTTGCAAGGAATGGCTCTTGCTTAGCTATCTGAGTGGAGAGGATCCTAAAATTAACTTCATATGAAAGCCCCACTGATCAATAATTTCATTCTCATTCACAGGAGGAAAAATTACACCAAATATGACAGTTATTGTTGGCACTTGTTGACGGAAACTAGTTCTCTTTTGACTTTATGTAAAATAAACAATGATCCTGAATGTTCAGGACATGAAGATACCTAATAATGGCTCAAAATGTTGTTCTGCTTAATTTACTAACAAGGTAGCAGAAAAATACACATCATTTAGATTTCCCAGATGGAGATAGACATCTATCTATCTAATCTTTCTATATAAGATATATAGATATATAATATAAATTTATATATAATACATTTTCTAAATAGTACTTCTGAAAATAAAACATGACTGGAGAATAAAACATGACTGGAGAATAAAAATAGAAGGTCTGATAGTTAGCCAATGGAAGCTCCAGCAGGAGAATGGAGAGGATGACAGAGAAATAACATTCAAATAGATAAATGGAAGAAAAAAATCTCAGAATTAATTAGACGATTAAAGACATGCATCTTTAGATTAAAAGCACACATTTACAACTGCAGAACACATAAAAGGGAAACATGATTTGATGAGACTTCTGACTATGGTTACCAACCTGTGCTCTTATTTGAAGCAAATGGACCAAGAGTCAACTAAATAAGAAACCCCAACCTCACCAGCAATGGTCACTGATTGTCCATGCCAAAAAAACGTTTACTTAAATTCAATTTAATTAATATATAGTATAGTATTAGTTTCAGGGGTAGAATTTATTGATTCATCGGTTGCATATAACACCCAGTGCTCATTACATCATGTGCCCTCATTAAGGTCCATCACTGAGCCACCCCATTCCCCCATCCTGAGTTTTGTTCCCTAGAGTTAAGAGTGTCTTATGGTTTGCCTCCGTGTGTTTTTGTCTTATTTTATTTTCCCTTCCCCTCTGTTCATCTGTTTTCTTTCTTAAATTCCTCATGCGAGTAAAATCATCTGATATTTGTCTTTCTCTGATTATTTCTACTGCACCCTTATGAAGTGAATTCCCCCAAAAGGTGCAGAACCCTCCCGCAAAATGGCATCGTTTGCAATGCTTCCCTGAGTTATGGCCATGGAAGGCACTGGGCAAGGGAGAGGCTCCCAGATTGCAGAGCTGGATCAGCCAGATTCACTGAACAAGAAAGTCACTCTGCCACCAGAAGGAAGCCCTCACATCTCTGTCTTCTGGGATACAGAACATGTACAACAGGCCAGCTGCCACCTGTGCGCTGCTTCCCGTGTTTCTCTTCTGCAAACGGGAGTTTTCAGGATGGTTATTCTGTCCCCATTCTACCTTTCTATGTTGGGTACATTCAAAGTGGTCACACTTGTTTAGAATTACTACATTGACTTCATCTGTAAAGTCCATAGAGGGCCTTAGATGGACTTCACTGAGAGAACTGGTTTCATCCAGATTCCGGAGCTGGAGATGAATGGAGTACTAGAAGAGACATTTTGTTCTTTCTCGGGAGAGAGATCGAGTGCGCTTTATGTGAGTATTGGTGGTTTGGGAAGTGTTTGAATGCAAATTTATGACAACGCTGATTTTAGTAGCCATAAGGGATAGACCTTAGAGACCTTAGAGAACACTGTTGTCTTCACCACTGGGCATCCTTTTACCCTTCTGGTGTCTGCCCTAATCTTCGCTGGAGAATCACTCCCTCTCCCACTCCCGAAAATCACTTGGCATTAGGGGTTTCACCCAGTGATGAGCACAGTGACCTTGGCCTATTTCAATCAGTATATCCATGTCCCTCGCCCCAGTTATTGGTTCAAAGGTTTAATTCTAGCCAATTCTAGTTGTTTGGGTTACCCAGAAGAAGTGTTTAGGCTTTCTTCCCGGACCTGGATTTGAGAAGATGGAAGGAGTGTGACAGCCATCTGACAAATACCGGGAGGGAGCCTCACAGTGAAGGGCAATGGAGTGGAGAGAATCTTCAGGGAACTATCATTTGAGCCCTTGATCACGCTGTACCTGAAAATAACCCCTGTTCATGGTTTATTCAGTTTTTTCTGAATCAGTAAATCCTGCTTTTTCCTATTCCTGCGTGAATAAGATTCTTCTCTCAAGTGCAGCTGGCAATGAGTTCTGACACCGTGCTCCAACTCGCTCAGAACTTGGCCATGCAAGCTGGCAGTCTGCTCCTTCCAGTGAGATTCCCCCATTCAAATGTTTTCCATTTCTCTCCCCCACACCCCCCGCCCCCTATACTGTTCTTTGAGTCCTCAGGGTCGTCCCTGGAATAAATAAGCCGTTATCATTGGTCTGAACTGGAACTGTGTGTGTCTGGCTGAACTTCCCGGCTATGTAACATCAGCTCAGAAAAGTCTAGCCAGTTCTGGAAGGGGAATTAAGGAAAGTAGAGGTCCCTAGGCTGGGAATGGGCCATCCCAATTACTGCATCTGTCCCCATGAGGAAACCCTTGTAGCGATTCCCATCCTTGAAATTCTGGCGCCCAAGTCTCTGGAAGTTGCCAATAATGGTTGCAAAGTCACAGAAGAGGCTCTAGCTAGAGGACACGTGGCCCATTCCCCGTGGCCCCAAAGACCCTGCAGGTGCAGTGGACCACCTGCTTCTACTGGTGGCATTCCAGAGCTTCCAGAAGTTTCTGTTACTTCTCCCACTCTGTGGCTCTTCTTATCTGCCTATGGTCTAACTGCCTTGAAATCCGTCTGTCTCTTTCTCATTATCTCTTCGCCCTGTCCCTGATTCCAGATCTATCTCCTTGTCAGTCTGGATCATTCACTGGTTTGCTCTTTCTTTTTCTCTCATGATCATTGTCTGACTTGTTGTCTTTGCCACTGACTCTTGGTCCGTGCTATTCTATTCTTGCACCATAACACTGTTCTCTGACTTTCTCCCATTTCTGTTACTCTCTGCTGCTCTCTGTTTCTCCAGCTCTGTGAGTCTCTGAAGTTCCCTGGATGGAAACCCCTGGCTGTGAGCTCTGAACTTGCCCTCCAACACTGTTTCTCTTTTAGCCAGCTTACTGGCTGATCTTCCCTCCTCCTTCCCCAGCATCCTGAGTGCCCCCTGGTTCGTCCTTTCCTTGACTTTGAGGTCGGTTGTCATCTCCCTCTCATTTTGGGAAGTATGTCCCAATGTTCAGGGTCAAGAACAGTGATTTAGCCTCAACGATCCCCTGAATCTTGGGTCTGCTTTTCAGAACTGGCTTCTTTTTCCCCCAATGCCATGACCTCAACTTCCCGAGTGGCTAGAACTGCTGGAGAGACAAGCATGTCAACCACATATTTGTGACCATAAGTATGAGGATCCTCTGACACTCAAGGCTTAGGTGATTAGATTCTGACTGAACAAAGAAGGACCAGGAAGGCCAGAGCCAGAGGTCATAGACTCTTAGAGCATGCAAGATAGACTCGGGGGTAGGGAAGGAGCTGCACTTTCTTTCCTGGCTTTGCAAACCTCAGTTTGTTATCCCATGGTCAGGTGGTCGTCAGCAAACCTACCACCCAGCCACCTAGTCCCTCAGTGTTCCAGGCAACCTGATGGCCAGATGCGCTCTAGTGCTGACTGGTGGCCCATCCTGTTTCCGGGAGTGCATAGCTGCCACCCTGAGGACTATGGTGGGTGGTGGCTATGATGTCCACCACCCCAGGCAGTAACCGGAGTGCTTGGTGGGTTTCTAGCCTGTGGCTTTGTTCTCTCCAGTTGAGGTGAAGCCTGGGGAGTTTTCAGTGGTGCCTTTCCAGGAAGGGAGCTTGTCATCCCAAACTTCGAGGCAAGGGCGGTCAGGGCCAACAATATTTAGGTGCCACAAGGAACTTGCAGGAAAGCAGTGTACTCCTCATCTGCGTCAGGAGGAATACTGTGAAGAGGAGATATGGTTTAGGTCATCAAACTTCTTTTAATCGATGCCTCCGTGGTCTCAAGATCATGGTACCCCAGGCCCGTGGCCAGGTGGCTTCCCAAACCCTCAGTCTGGGAGTTAAGAGACCAGATGCCTCCAGCTGCAGCCCCCTGCCAGGACCCTGCCACCACCTGGCAGGCTGTAAGGAGAACTTCCCGGAGACTCCTTGTCCTCATCTGTAAAATGGGATGGCATCTGTACCTTCTCCATGGCACGGGAAAATTAAATGTGATAAAGCATGCGAAACACTTAACACTGGGACTCCCTCCAAAAATGTTTCCCAGCAAAGGTTTGGGATGGTGACTGGCAATAGCCCAGAGCAATACAGATGCTCTTAAGTGGGGAAGCCACGATCATTCCCCTGCTCTGACTGATTTCGGAGTCTTGAACGTTTGCCGGAGACCATACTACACTCCACACGCGAGGAGTTGGAGTCTAGTGATGTAGGGAAATGTTTTCCCAAGCTGCTTCTAGCTCTGCTCCCGAGTTGAAACATTCAGTGTTTCTTTCCCTCCATACCTTCCACAGGTAATCCTGCTCGCCGTTACTTCATGTCCGACACCTGTTTTCTTTTCTGTCTTCCCGGATCCGGAAGTATTTCCTCAGGGCAAACCATAGCCTCTGATTCATTGACCTCACAGAAAACGGTGTCTTCTCCTGGGGAGACATTCAGCCTCTGGAGGAATAAGTTGTAGAGCCCCGATCTATACAGCCACCTCCTCTTCCATGGCTGGGTAGGAAGACCCTTGAGATCTATTCTTGGTGGTGGTTTCCATCCATCTTGGATGGATGGCCATTTTTCAACTTTGCCTGGATTCTGCTTAACCTAGGAGCTCTCCACCCATTCATATCTGAGCCTAAAAGAAGAGTTCATTTTCCCCAGCTGTGTCAGGAATCCAACGAGTGGCTGGGGAAGGAAATTCAAACCTTGTAAAACTCAAATGTTCTTGGGTGAAGAAACGCTACGAAGGAAGCGGCCATCTTTTCCTCTCTGAGGTGTGGGGAGATCTGGCTACCAGCTCCATCACCCATGGTTCTCCAGAAGTGACTGAAATGACCAGCTCTGCCCTCATTCTAATTCCTTCTCAGTCTGCTCTTTCTGTCCCAGCTTGGTGGTATTCTTCCCTGATACTCTCACCACCCCGTCTGTCTGCTTCTCCAGCCCTCCTGGCTTCTGCCTGTCCATTCCCCTTCAGTCACCACTGCATATGGTGTGTGTTTCATTCAAAGGAGTATTTTAAGTTAAGTTATAAAGGCAACTGCAAAGGTCAGAACATGGGCCGAGACTCCTGGGGTGTGTTTATGACCTGGAAGGAAGCAGGGTGACATTGCTTCTTACAGAGTCACTGGGACAGAGGGAGGAACGGTGAGAGAGAGAGCCGGTGGCTGCCTCATCCATACAGGAATGAGCCATGACAACCCTGTCTCCTGACTTCTGGATTCTGAAATGGTTTTTGTTTTTGTTTTTGAGACCAAGAAAGATAATGAATTTTAGCAAAAGGCAAGTATGTTATTTGGATCGGTATGGGGAGCTCAGAAATGTAGTTCCCTCAGACACAGGTAACAAGGGCCTCCTGCTCGGGGCCTCACACCTGCCGGGCCCTGCGCTTTAGAGCATCTCCCTCAGAATTGTCCGTGTTCCCTCCACTGCATCTTCCTCAGAATTGTCCATGTTCTCTCCACTGCCTGGGGCCAGCCAGGGCAGGCAGTGCTATGGGGGGCAGGTGTGGTGGTGGGGAGGCACCTCCAGCCTGCCCTGAGACCTGCATGGGTTCTGGTTCTCCTTTCTCCCCTTTGGTCTTTCCCACTCTCTATGCCTGCCCTCATCACTGGCGTCCATGACAGTCACCCTGCTGGACCACAGCCCTAGAGGCCCTTCTGGTGGATGGGGTGGGGGTTTTGTTGTTGTTGTTGTTTTTACCTCTAATTGACCTGTGCTTCCCCCCGACCTGCATCAGACTTGAGCCATGTGGGGTGAGGAAGAGACATTTCCTGTGCAAATGGACCGCTCCTCTCACTTCCCCCATGAGCCCCTGCACGGTTGGCTGCTTAAGCTGTAGGACCCAGGGCAAAGGAAGCATATAGGCCCTTTGTTTAAAAGTTGAGGGGCAAAGTGCCATTGAAGGCATTAAAATACCCCTAACAGACCAAACAGACCAAAACACCCTCCATTTCCCTTTCTCCTGTGATTGGTCATTGTGGGTTTTATTTGTTGCGTCATCTTGTTCCCCCTCAGGGACAGGAAGGGTGCAGAGCCTCACAGGTGCCCCAGGTCCCTGCTGCACTAGCGTGTCTAGTCACAAGGCCCAACCCACCAGTCACAAGGCTCCCCTCCCACTGGCTGCCCTGGTGGTAGCATCAAAGACCAACCCTCAAAGTACCAGTTGGAAGCTAGTAGTGAGTGGTGGCAGAATGGATGATGCGGTCTCAGGATGGTGGTGCAACTGGCATTAAAGAAATGATGTTGGGAATGCAGAGGGAAGGGGCTGGGACTGGCCAGGGCTCCGTGGTGAGACGGAAGCAATATATGCATATATTAGCATATATAATATTACATAGTCTACACATAATATACATGATACTATTATATGATAGATGAGAGATAGACAGAGGGAGGAAGAGAGAAAGAGGGAGAGAGAATGGGACATTTTATTTCAAGGAATGGGCTATGCAATCCTGAGACCGGGCAAGTATGAAACCCCCAGGGCAGGCTAGACAATCAAGTAAGAGCTCTGGCTGCCCTCTTGTCCCTGAACGCCACAGAGCAGCAGGCTGGGGAGTCAGGCAGGCTTTCTGGGTTTCACTCTAAAGGAGACTTCTTTTCTTCTGGAAACCAGTTTTTGCTCTTAAAGCCTTCAATTGATTGGATGAGGCCCACTCACACTATGAAGGGGAATCTGCTGGGCTCAAAGTCTACTGATTTAAAGGTCTAATCACACTTAAAAAAATGCCTTCAGAGCAATACCTAGACTGGTGTTTGACCAGACAACAGGGCAAATTAATCATCACAGAGGTCTACATTGTTTTAATACAGAGGATACAAAGCCTGGTGCTCCGAGTCACAGCAGGGCTGCCATTTTTCTTGTGCTGGGAGATCTGAAGCTAGTCACCTCTGACCATAAGGAACATGAAGAGCTGGTTTCTGGACCCGTGGAGGAAGGAATGATGCCTGGACCCTGAGAGGAAACTTCCCATGTTCTCCCTGGACAACAGGCAAATACATTGGCGTCCTCTCTCATTATTCCAAATCTTCCTGGATAAATCACTGTGCCTGTCATGGGCACAGTGAATTTTGTAATATATATAATATTATATTTTGTAATATATATATGATATTTTTAAATATGTATATATTACAAAATAAATTATATTTATATAATGTATATATATCATATATCATATCATATCATATATATCATATATAAAATAAATTATATAATACAATTATATTTATATGAAAAATATAATTAAATATATTTAAAATTAAATTTTAATTTATTACTAATTATTTTAAAATGTAAATATATATTACAAATACATTATAAATACATATATTACAAATATATATTTTATTAATATTACACATTATATATATAATCAATTAATATTACAAATATATATATAGATGTTTAAGCTTTTTAAAAAATTTTAAGTAATCTCTACACCCAACATGGGGCTTGAACTCACAACTGCGAGATTGAGAGTCTTGTGCTTTACCAACTGAGCCATCCAGGTGCCCTTATAATATATTTTTTAAATCACATTGTTTATATAGACAGAGGGCCCTCAAGAAATATTTGCCCAGGCCCCCAGGTGTCCTAGAAGCAGCCTTGTCCCGAAGGCTCAGTTGGGCATTTAATGGGGCAGAGTATGCAGGGTCCCGGCCCAAGGTGAGGGGCTGTCATTCAAACCCACCAGCTCCCTGTGTGCCCAGTGTGCTGACCGTAATGAGAACCAGGTCTGCCCTTTTGAGTGGACTAGACACTGTGCTGAGTGCTTGCCAAGTACCCCCACAGCAGCCATGTGATGTAGAAGAAACCAGTACTACCCTGAGGAAGCAGGCTCAGAGAGGTTCAGTGACTTTCTTCCAGTCCGGGAATCTGACTCTGTTTAGGTTCTTTTTCGTTTTTTAAAGATTTTATTTATTTATTTGACAGAAAGAGAGAGAGAGAGAGAGATCAGAGCAGGCAAGCAGAGAGAGAGGGGGAAACAGGCTCCCTGGCGAGCAGAGAGCCCAATGCGGGGCTCGATCCTAGGACCCCGAGATCATGACCCTGAGAAAGCAGAGGCTTAACCCTCTGAGCCACCCAGGCGCCCCTCTGTTTCGGTTCTTAATGACCATGCGGTATGGAGTCTGTGCGTCTTCTTCACTGTGGCCTCAGGGCCTAGCATAGCACCTGGTGTGCAGTAAAAATGCGTTAAACAATTCTCGTGTGAATGAATTTGATGAATGAACAAATCTGTAGTATTTAGGAGAAGGCAACAGAAGGTGTGTGACGCAGGTTTAGTGAATCAGGGCCAGGCTGAGATCGGGCTAGAAGGGGAAGTGTTCGCCGCCAAACGGGTTCTGGGGATCAGCATGGGAGTAACCGGCTTCAGTAAATCTTGGTCTGGTGCTGTGTGACTAAGTCCTTATGCAACTCTGGGCTTGTACCTGCTTCTGAGGGCCTCGGACCCTTGCTGCAACCTGGAGGTTTGGTCTAGATCAGGGCACAGCAAATGTTTTCTGTGAAGGACCAGAGAGTAGATATTTTAGGCTTTGTAGTAAGTGTAGGTCTCTGCTGTAACTACTCAACTCTGCCATTTGTAGTGGGCCAGTAGCCACAGAAATACATAAATAAATGAATGTATGGCTGTGTTCCAATAAAACGTTATTGAGAAAAACAGGCAGCTGCCTGGATTTGTTCTGGGGGCTGCTGTTGCTGACCCCTGGTCTAGAGGAGCTCTGAGACCCTTTTTCATCTTAACAGTCTATGATTTAAAGACTAAGAATCAATGGTATGAAGGACAGAAATGATCACACAATGTCTTTCTCCTTTTACGGCGCCCATGGCAGACATTGCTAATGGATCACAGGACACCTTTCTGACCGAAAGTAGTTGGCTTTTATGATCAATCACAGATGGGGAATTCCAGCTGGAGCATTCCCCCTTCACCCTTTAAGACACAAATACTTAGAAGACTCCAGACGCTCTCTTGAGTGTGACATTGAGGAAGAGAGGAAGCAACAGAGAGTGAGAAGTGTGACAGCTTCTCCCACTCCCATATCCCCGTGTGAGAGGAATCAAATTCTCTCCCTGGGGTGGGGGGAGGAGTGAGAACCCAGATCCTGAAGCTAAGTCAGGATGTCTGAGCTGACATTGGTATTAAAGTGGGTGGAAGTCGGACCCTCCATCTCTCTTTTACTTGCTCTACCGGGCTCGAGCTAGGAGTGGACACCTGGCACTGACTAGTTACCCAGTGCACACTAATTTTCATCCTTTCCTCTCCCCACCAGAATGTAAACCATTCTGAGGGACTTCTGTCCAGCCAGATCTGCTGACAGTTGACTGCTGGAGAATACTTTACAAATTAGTTCCTCTGGAGCCGTTGGTGCATGGGAATGCTGGAATCTTTCACGTCTATTTGAATTTCCACAAACCTTCACTTTGAGGAATGAATGGGGAAATCCCAAGCATCTAGAAGTCCCACGATATAAGGGCTTGGACTATGCAGTTAGACAAGTGTGGGTTGAATTTGACACTTGGTGGTTGCTCTCTTGATCATTAGAAGCAATCTCTGCAGATGGGGTAACACACAGAGTAAACTTATTTTATAATAAGCCACATATGAACTTAACATTAATTTTTTTTAAGCGCGGGAGTTCCATAGGGGATTTTGGGGTAGGAAGCATCTGTCTGACCTCTCCATTTACACATTGCAAATGCATGTTGATTCTGGTGGCCAGGGAGCTCTTTGCACCTTTCTCTCAGATTTGTTTCAATGTTCTTCAGTTGTAAGGTATATAATTCAATTGTCCTTTTTCCAGCTCTTCCACACCCTTAATCTCACAGTTCTCTGAGAGGGGCTGATTTTGTTAGTATCCTCCCATTATGCAGTTGGGAAAACTGAGTTCCAAAGAGGTTTGCTGTATGCAGAGTTCTTCTGCCCCTTTTTAACAGAAAATAACTGTTTTTTTAAATTTAATTTAACTTTTAATTTTTTAAAAAATTTTATTTATTTGACACAGAGAGAGAGAGATCACAAGTAGGCAGAGAGGCAGGCAGAGAGAGAGGGGGAAGCAGGCTCCCCGCTGAGCAGAGAGCCCGATGCGGGGCTCGATCCCAGGACCCTGAGATCATGACCTGAGCTGAAGGCAGAGGCTTAACCCACTGAGCCACCCAGGCGCCCAACTTTTAATTTTTTTTAAAGTAACTTCTACACCCATCATGAGGCTTGAGCTCACGATCCCGAGATCAGGAATCCCAGGCTCCACCGACTGAGCTGGCCAGGCACCCCTGTTTTACAGTTGGTTAGTGAGCACTTTCCATGTGTCAGGTATGGACTGGGCACTGGAGATAGGATGGTGCCAATGTTTCAGGGAAATAACTATCTGCTGGTTGACTGATATGTCGATATGTCATCTGAACTTTTGAAAAGGAAATTGCCTTGAGCAATCAGTAAAGTTTCACAATCCCCGAGAGTCCAAGAATGTGAGAATTAGGGGGGACTTGCATAAGGTCTTAGCAGAGAGTTCACATCTGTGATTTCAGCTCTGCATCTAAAGAGCTTCTGCGCAACTGGCCTCTTCTTGCCCTTTCCTCCCACCAGGCTAATGGGCTTGAGGCCTCCACGACATTTACAGTTTACATGGACACATGAGATGGCCTTCTTTTTTTTTTTTAATTTAAATTCAATTTTAAATTTAATTTGAATTTAAATTCAAATTTAATTTAAATTCAATTTAATTAACATATACTGTATCATTAATTTCAGAAGTAGAATTTAGTGATTCAAGTTGCATATAACACCCAGTGCTCATTCCATCATGAGCCCTCCTTAATGCCCATCACCCAGTTACCCAATCTCTCCACCCATCTCCCCTCCAGCAACTCTCAGTTTGTTTCCTAGAGTTAAAAGTCTCTTATAGTTTGTCTTTCTCTGTTTTCATCTTATTTTTCCTTCCATTCCCTTATGCTCATCTGTTTTGTTTCTTAAATTCCACATACAAGTGAAATCATCTGATAATTTGTCTTTCTCTGACTGACTTATTTCACTTAGCATATTATCCTCTAGTTCTACCCGCATGGTTGCAAATGGCAAGACTTCATTCTTTTTTTTTTTTTTTTTTTGACAGAGAGAGATCACAAGTAGGCAGAGAGGCAGGCAGAGAGAGAGAAGCAGGCTCCCTGATGAGCAGAGAGCCCGATGCAGGACTCGATCCCAGGACCCCGAGATCATGAACTGAGCCAAAGGCAGCGGCTTAACCCACTGAGCCACCCAGGCGCCCAAGACTTCATTCTTTTTGATGGCCAAGTAATATTCCATTACACACACACACACACACACACACACTCACTCTCTCTCTCTCTCTCTCTCCCCCACCCCCATATCTTCTTTATCCATTCATCTGTTGATGGACATCTGGGCTCTTTCCATAGTTTGGCTATTGTGGACATTGCTGCTATGAACACTGGGGTGCATGTGCGCCTTTGGATCACTATATTTGTATCCTTTGAATAAATACCTAGTATTACAATTGCTGGGTTGTAGGGTAATTCTATTCCTGAGGAACCTCCACGCTGTTTTCCAGAGTGGTTGCACCAGCTTGCATTCCCACCAACAGTGTAGGAGGGTTCCCCTTTCTCCACATCCTCTCCAACATCTGTAGTTTCCTGACTTGTTAATTTTGACTATTCTGACTGGTGTGAGGTGGTATCTCATTGTGGCTTTGATTTGTGTTTCCTGATGCCAAGTGATGTTGAGCACTTCTCATGTGTCTGTTGGCCATTTGGATGTCTTCCTTGGAGAAAAGGCTGTTCATATCTTCTGCCCATTTCTTGACTGGATTTTTTGGTTTTTGGGTGCTGACTTTGATAAGTTCTTTACAGATTTTTGGATACTAGCCCATTACTGAGATGGCCTCCTTATCAGCCTGGTGACATCTTCCAGGCCAGCCTCTTCCATTTCTTCCCTGGCAGTTACTGTCAAGCCTCCCAGTCTTGCCTGGGACAGGAAAGAGCCACTGTCTCCCTGACATTAGCATTGCTGGTCTCACCTAGCTTCCTGTGTGTGCAATCACAGCTGGGAGGGGCCAAGGAAATTCTGTTGGGGCCACACCCATTAGTGAAAGTATAAATAATGAGGTTTGGCATTGACCTTCAGGGCCACACTTCCTCTCATCATGCAGTCCAACAGCCTCTTTCCTCTCATGCTTCTTGTCCTGGGAACTCTGGCACCTTGGCCTACAGAAGGTGTTGGAACAGGTGCGTTAAAGCTACCCTGGCACAATGTTGGTTGCAGGGCAGAAGTGGGGGCTCCTGGTGGAGGAGGGTGTCTCCTTCTAGAGGCTCTGATCTCTCAGCTTAGTTTCAAGAGACCTCCCTGAGGGTGGGTTCATGTCCATCTGGGCTCCAAGGTCTCTGTGTGGGCTTCCGAGCATTAGGATGTGCTCTTTTACCAGAATCCGGTCAGCCCAAGCCCCACTCCCTCTGGTCTTACTGCTCTCTCTCTCTTCACCCTGTGAGTCTGCAGTCATCTGTCTCTGTCCTCATCTTTCTATTTCCATCCTTCTGTCTCTGTGTCTCTGCCTCTGGCTCTAGCTCCGTCCTGTCCTGTTGGCTCTATTTACCTTTGTTTGTCTCTCTCCATCTCCCTCACTCCCGGGCTATCTCTTTGACTTTGTGGAACCTTGTTTTCCCTGAGTTAGGAAACCTTGGCTGGGAGCCCTCGGTCCTTTTCCAGGATCTGCCCATGTGTGTGGTTTACTCAAGCCCGGCACTCTTTGTGGAGGTCAGACAGGCATTTCCCTCTGGGCTTTTTGGGTAATCATCTGGGTGAGGGTCTCCCCTGGGGAGTGGTGCTTTGCTCCAGGCGTCATGATGGCTACTTAGCACCCAGCTCCTTCCTTAACTTGTGGCATTCTCTTCAACAGCGTTGAAAGCTGGAACCTGCCCTTTTATACCATCTTTTCGGTGCCTTTCTGGATATGAGGAACCTGAGTGCCAGAGTGACTGGCAGTGTCCAGAGAGGCAGATATGCTGCTCCGATATTTGTGGATTCAGATGCATAGACCCTGTTAACATCTTCAACCCAAGTGAGGAGGTGGAAGGGCTGATGGGGAGGGAGCGAGCCCGAGAATGCGGCACCTGGGGGGACAGGACTGGATGCTGGCCCTGCCAGGTCTCCCCCTTTCTAGGGAATTGTCTAGTCAAGTCTGTCATGTGGCCAGGGAGTCACACTGACGCAGACAGGAATTTACTCACCAGGTTGGTGAAGCAGCAGTGTGTCCGGAAGTCAGTTTTTTGGGCAGTAGTCACCTGGCCATTTAGATAAGCAGGCAGATGGCAGCCATCTGTCCAGTCAGTACTAGACAACCTATCACCTATGTGGAAGGGGTGCCTAATGTGAGAGGAGACCTGGATCCTGCCTTGATCCTGCCTTCCTTGGGAAGGAAGACGTGGTCATGGGGATAGAGAAGAGATGATTCTCCCTGTGTGGGTTGGGCTGGGTCTGGGTGCAGGAAGTAGGGGTGGTACAGAAGGCACAAAGTTTGACCTGTGACTCTACTCTTGCCAGTTAGGGTGAAACCTGGCAGGTGTCCCGTGGTCACTGGCCAGTGTCTGATGCTCAAACCCCCCAACCACTGTGAGACAGACGGCCAGTGCGTGAGTGACTTCAAGTGTTGTAGGGGCATATGCGGGAAAGTCTGCGTGTCCCCTGTGTAAGGTAAGGAGGGGCCTGGGTCCACCCATCTCCCTCCCACCAGTCCTCTCTGTCTCAAGCCTCTGGCAGCTGTGGCATATGAGCAGGGGGACTCCTGATCCCTCCCCCGAAACAGCCTCTGCCTGGCCCCCTTGTGGTTCAAGGGCACTGTTCCCCAGGCCCCAGGGCCAGGATTTCGGTAGGATCACTCATGGCTTTGGTTTTATTCCAACCCTTCTGGGTGAGGGCCCTGAGCCTATGGCTCTCTGAGTCTGTTTCCTTACCTATAAAATGGACATAATGAAATTTAAAGTGCTTTGTAAAGGACCATGTGCACTAAGTATGTCTTATTAAGATCATCTCCAGTATGTTGTCTCGGGTCAAAGCCCATAGGATCCATGATTTCGAGGATAATCTAGCTCAATGCTCTGAGTTTAGAGTCCTACAGTAAAAAATCCTGATACCAAGACTTTTTCGACTAAACCACTACCTTGCTATTTTCTCTGTGTTGGGGGGTTTCTTGGGGGAAGAATGGGGAGATAATTTGGCTGGTTCCTGTATTAAAGCCCCGACCTGATTTTCTCTCGTAGCCTGATTGCTGCCATTTAGAAGAGGCTCTGGATTCCTACTCTGTGGTCTGGGAATTCTGCTTTCTGCTTTCGGACTTGGAGCAATGGGGCAGCCCTACATGGTCAAGACTTGGTTCTACCACAGTATCTCCACTGGGGAAAGGCTTGACACACAGTAGGCTTTCAGGAAGTGCCTGTTGATTAGTGAATAAATAAATGTGCACATTTCTTTTTGTCCATCTGCTTCTGTGGTTTGCTGGTGCTGTGAATTGGGTGGGAGGTGATGAGGGAATGTGTGGCTATGAGGCGCCCCTCCTTATAGAACGGAGTTGAAGGAAGAGGCTTCGGGGCTGGACAGACATGAATCTCCATCATGAGTCTGAACATAAGGACTCTGCAATTTTGGACAAATGACTCTATCTCATGCATCTTCATTTCTTAATCCGCAAAGTGGGTTTGGAGCACTGGGGTATACAATGTGTACGAAATGAGTAGCAATGTTGCTAGGCCACAGCAGGCTTGAAAAATGGTGGATACTGGCCTACTGTGGGGATTTGGAGCTTCTTACTTCTCTTCTCTCTCCCAAGACACGATTTCTTCTTTTTTTTTTAAAGATTTTATTTATTTATTTGACAGAGAGAGATCACAAGTAGGCAAAGAAGCAGGCAGAGAGAGAGAGAGGGAAGCAGGCTCCCCGCGGAGCAGAGAGCCCGATGCAGGACTCGATCTCAGGACCCTGAGATCATGACCTGAGCCGAAGGCAGCGGCTTAATCCACTGAACCACCCAGGCGCCCCGATTTCTTCTATCTTAAGGTAGGTGTTGAGCTGAACCACATGCACTGATTGTCAGTCCTGAGAGAGGACTCCCAACACGTCTGCCCGTGGCATCTTGGTATTGGCATCCCCAGGGAAAGCGCAGTGCGGTCAAGCACTGGGTAAAACAATGCTTTATTTTTTAAAAAGATTTTATTTATTTATTTGACAGAGAGAGATCCCAAGTAGGCAGAGAGGCAGGCAGAGAGAGAGGAAGGGAAGCAGGCTCCCTGCTGAGCAGAGAGCCCAATGTGGGGCTCGATCCCAGGACCCTGAGATCATGACCTGAGCTAAAGGCAGAGGCTTTAACCCACTGAGCCACCCAGGTGCCTCAAAACAATGGTTTATTGCATAGGAAAAACCCAGCAAGATCAGCTTCTACCTTGTGCCTCCATTTCCCGTGGCCCGCAAGTCTCTCCCAGGAGCTGATGCAGGGCGATTTGCCAACTACCCCCCACCACACCCCTCTCAGGCCACAGTAGGAGGTCCCATTCCCACCTCGAGGAGAACAGAGAGAGCAGTGGGGTTGCTCAGAAGCCACTGGGCACACACATCTACACAGAACAGAGGAGCATACACTGAAGCTTGAAAGGGGGAAAGATACTCCCACACAGGCCTGTGAGCTCTTTATCTCTTGGTAAGGGAGTATTCCAGGTCCAAGGCCAATCTTAGGTGGCCGAGTTGGGGGGCACATGCAGGCGGCTGCCCTTCCGCACGATGAGAGGATTGCCAGGGTGGGTTGCGTCATGACATGCTGCTGGCCAGTAACCACACAAGGGTGATGCTGGTCGTGAGTCAATGGGGCAGACAGAGGAGTAAGAGCTGGGCTCCCAGAGCTCGGAGCAAGCAGGGAACCGGGCTCCCCATTTCTCTGCGTTCTTTGGACTCCCAAGGAAGCAGAGAACTTGACTGAATAGTGACACAGAAAAAGGACAAAACAACCGTAATTCAACCCCTTCCTGGAAAATATCAGTGATCTAAAGAAAACATTCCACACACTACATTCAACCGATGTTCCAAGAGCAGCACCAGGATGGACTAAATCAACTGTCTGAGGGAAGAGGGAGACGAGGGAGCGCCATTTTATTTATTTGGTGAGTAGGGTAGCCATCCTCTGAGCTGCCTCCCAGTGATCCCGCCCTTGTGTGGCCCCTCCGACGGTTTTGTGCAGTGGGTCTATGTGACCAAGAAGCTATCGCAGAGTGACCGGTAGCTATGTCCTGATGAGATGAGAAGAGTCAAGGATGGCACCCTCCACCGGGGGAGCACAGGTCCTCTCTCAGATCACCCGCTCTGGCAGAACTCAGCTGCCGTGTCAGGAGGACCCTCAACCGTCTACAGAGTGGCCCGTCGGGTGAGGAGATTACGGGTCCGCCAACAGCCTGTGAGGAACTGAACCCCACCAACAAACACGAGAAGGACTTTGGAGGCAGAATTCCAGGCCCAGCCTAGTCTTGAAAGGACCGTAGCCCCAGCACACAGCTTGATTATAACCTGGTGACAGACCGTGACGCAGAATCATCCAGTGAAGCTACTCCTGGCTTCCTGACCCTCGAGCTGGGAGATGATGTTTATGATTTTAAGGTGCTGAGTTTGGGGCAATTTGTATGCAGCCACTGACATCCATTACGGTGATGCCAGCAAAGTCTGCCACTGGCACCAAGTAATGGACAGGATGAGAAAAGATCGTTGTAAGGTGATGTCGTTGTCTCTGAACAAAGCTGACAACACCCTAAGTAAAATGTTAAAATTAGAATTCATGAAGGCTTAATGAGCTTTCATAGAAGTTCAACGTGATTTTTTTTTTTTTAAGATTTAATGTATTTTTTTGAGAGAGAGAGAACACGAGCAAGGGAAGGGCAGACAGAGAGGGAGAAGCAGGATCCCCACTGAGCAAGGAGCCCTACACCAGAGGGCTTGATCTCAGGACCCTGGGATCATGATCTGAGCCAAAGGTAGATCCTTAACTGACTGAGCGCCCCCAGGTGCTCCAAACACAAATTCTTTATTAAAATTAAGGATAGCGGGGTGCCTGGGTGGCTCAGTGGGTTAAAGCCTCTGCCTTTGGCTCAGGTCATGATTCCAGAGTCCCGGGATTGAGCCCCACATTGGGCTCTCTGCTCTGCAGGGAGCCCGCTTCCTCCTCTGTCTCTCTCTCTGCCTGCCTCTCTGCCTACTTGTGATCTCTGTCTGTCTAGTAAATAAATAAAAAAATCTTTAAAAAAATAAATAAATAAAATTAAGGATAGAAACCAAAGGATAGAAATTAATTAAAAAAGAAACAGAAAATTTACCTGAAACTGTAGCAAAACCTACATCAAGTTGAATTGTCAGAAATATCATCACTGAAGTCAGAAAGAGACTAAGAATCACTGCTATTTTTCAAGGGTGTATGAAACAGCGAGATGAGATCAGGGGATAAGGTGTGTAAGAATGGAAAGAAAGATACCAAACTGTCATTATTTGCAGATAGTATCATTTCCTACATAACAAGTGAACACGTTCAATAAAGTTGATGAAGTTAAGTTTCATCAGATTTGCTGGGTATACACAATTTTACAGCATTTCTACACATTATTCATAATGAATCAGAAATAATAGAAGGTAGAGATGATCAAAGAAACAATCCTACAATACACCCAGGAAGGAACCCTAAAAATTATGCCAGGCCTTTGTGGATTAAAGAAGAAATTTGTTGAAGGTCTAAAATAAGAACTGAATAAACAGAGAAACAATGTTTACGTTTGAGAAGACTCAATAAGGTCAAGATTACAGCTCATTAAAAAAACCATTTATAAATTCAATGTAACCGTAATAAAACCCCCAACATGATTTTTTAAAAACAACTTGAAAAAGTATTCCTCTAATTATTATATTAGTAGAAAGTTTGCAGAAGAACCAAGAACATTTTTTAAAAGTACAATAATAAGAGTTATCCAGACCAGGTATCAAAGTGTTTTTTATTATATTAATTATTAATTATGATAATTAATAGAACATGATGTTGGTACAAAAATAAATAGTCTAATGGAACAGAACAGAATGTCTGAAATGAAATCTGTGCATTTATGGAAATTTGTCATATAACAAGGAAGAATTTTTTTTTTTAAGATTTCATTTATTTGAGAGAGAGAAAAGAGCATGAGGAGTGGGGAGGGGCAGAGGAAGAGGGAGAAGCAGACTCCCCTGCCAGCAGGGAGCTCAAAGTGGGGCTTGATCCCAGGACCCTGAGATCATGACCTGAGCTGAAGTCAGACGCTAAACCAACTGAGCCACCCAGGTGCCCCAATAAGGAGGAATTTTTATAATTGTTAAAGGCAAAACTCAAACTAATACTGAAATTGACTTTTTTTTAATGTTCACAGTAACAAATTTTACTGAGTTTAATAGTAGTTGTTAACATATGGTTCTCCTGACACACACACACTCTCTCTCTCTCTTTCTTTCTTTTCTTCTGCCTGCCTGCCTGCCTTCCTGCCTTCCTTCCTTTCTCTCTCTCTTTTTACCTCTCTCTCTCTTTCTTTCTTCTTTCTTTTCTTTCATTCCTTTATGATGAGGAATTGGCTTGCGCCATTGTGGAGACTAAGTCCCATAATCTTCTGTCTGTGAATTGGAGACTCAGAAAAGTCTGTGGCGTAATACAGTTCCCGTCTCAAGGCTTAAGAACGAGGGGAGCTGATGGTGTAAATTCCAATCCACGGACAGGAGAAAATGAGGTGAGATGTTCCAACTCAAACAATGAAGCAGGAAAAAAGGTGTGGACTCCTTCTTCCCCCACCTTTTGTTCCATTTAGGCCATCAGTGCTTTGGATGAGGGCTCTTCACCCTGGGGAGGGGATTCCACTTGACTTCCACAGACTCAAGTGCTAATCTCATCTGGAAGCTTCCTCACAGACACACCCAGAGATAAATGTTTAACATGGGCATTCTGTGGCCTGTCCAGTTGACACAGAAATTACCCACTACAGGCCCAGCCCATGTCAACTTGACAGCCATCTGCATCTCCTTAAGCCATATTTATGTTCCAAAGAAAGACATAACAAGGTCATAATTCTGCCCAAAGTGACAGTTATTATTCATACAACCCAAACCACACTAACTCTTTCCAAGAGAGGAGGTAAAGTCCTTGAGTAGTGTTTGAGCTCCTCCTTGATATCCAGTAACTATAATGTAAAATTAACAAATACTATGATATAAAGTCTCTACAGCTTATGTTGCATGATAAGGCAATAAGAGAGATGGAAGAAAGAACACACACACGCATGTATTCAGAGCAACATAAGGAGGAAATGTCATAATAATTCCAGTCCTCATTTCTGTAACTGGTCATGTGGTTGTAGCTGGTATTTATAATTACCCTCTTCTACCACCCATTGTATATTCCTTTGCCTTCCACAAGCACCTCAACGGACTGTAGTTCTCCATCACCTGATAGGGGGACCCAAACCTTCATTCCTGAAGGGCCTGGGCCATTAGCAGCGTTGCTTGGATTGGGTTGTTGTACTTTTCTAATGACCTTACTTACACAACAAGACAATACTAAGAAGTGTCCTAAGGGATCTCCCATATTCCAGACATACTCTTCCTTACTTCCCTTGTGGTAGAGTTCTCCAATTTCCCCTTGGAAGTCAAGATCGGTCATCCTGGCCAACACCATAACTCTCTTCTTTGTTGATTTAGAAACACGAGGAGCCGGAAGTGGCCAGGTGGCAGTCGTAACTTCCAGTTCAGTGGAATCATTGTTTGGTCTCCTCTTGGAAACGTTTCTCCCTCTGGAATGAACACTGTGCCAACAGTGTTCATTGCCAACAGTGCATAGAATCATGGGAACAGGAAGCAAAAATTTTGCCAATGGGTGACTCGGGGTGATCGTGAGTAGTACCACTCCCACTTCTACCTCTCAATTCCTGAACCCATGAATCCTGGTTAGGGGAGAAGCAACATTATATATTAGGAATTGACCCAGAGCCTATACAGCCTTCTGGGTAACCCCGTCCCAGCCCTGCAAAGTGCTGCCACCTAGCGGACACTGTAACTGAGTCTTCAAAAGGCCGTTCCACTGTTCTACAAAGCCCCCAGCTTCAGGGTGGGGAACATGGTAAGACCAGCGAATTCCATGAGCCCATCGTGTCCACGGCAACACTTCTTTTGCTGTGAAGCGAGGTCCTTGATCAGAAGCAATGTTGTGTGGAGTACCATGGTGGTGGAGAAGGCGCTCTGTTAGTATGTGGATGGTAGTTTGGGCAGAAGCATCACATGCAGGCCAATCAAATCCATATCCAGAGTAAGTGTCTATTCCAGTAAGAACAAAATGCTGCTCTTCCCATGATGGAAGTGGTCCAATGTCATCATCCTGCCACCAGGCAATGGATTGATGACACCGGTGAATGGCTCTGTATCGGGGATCAATGTTGGTCTCTGCGGCTGGCCGACTGGGCACCCAGCAGTGGCCATCGCCAGATTGGCCTTGGTGAGTGGAGTCCCAGCTACTGAGTCCATGCTGAACCTCCATCCCTGCCCCGTGGCCACTTTGTTCATGAGCCCACAGGGCATTGGCAGGGGTAACTGAGGAAAGAAGCTGATTAATATCCACAGAACAGATCATGCTATTTGCTTGGTGTGAAAATCCTCCTGCTGAGGTCACTCTCTGGTGAGCATTCCCATAGGACACAAATATCTTCGCTTTTTTTCTTTTTTTTTTTTCTTTTTGCCCATTCAGAGAGGTCTATCCATATATTCCTTCTCCAGGTTTCTTTGTCACCGATTTTCTAATCCCCATGTTCCTTCCAAGTCCATATTCCCCTTTCATGGTGAATTTTCTGAATTCCAAGTCGCCCGCCTCAGAGACTCTAGCAGCTGTCAGATAAGGTGGCTACCTGATCATCGAAGTTTCTGCTCAGCCGAACGACCAGCTCTTTCAGGACATCTGTGGCCGGAAGCCTGTGACGTTCCGGGCCGACCACCGTCAGCCTCTGTGGGGCAAGTCTCCCACCTGGGCTAGTCCTCCTCGGGAATGGTGGTGGGGGTTCCATGGTGGATCTGTGGAATAGTGAGGCAACCGCCCAGATGCCACAAGGTGTGGACCCCAAGCAGGTGTTTTCAGATGCTTAAAAGCAGAGGAAAAACAAACAAACGAAAATGCACAGCAAATGTCAGCAAGAAGCATGAATCTTCCATTTTCTCACCATCTGCTCAGACTGGTGGCAGCTGAAAGTTACATGGGTCTGACCTCACCAGAGGGACTTGTCCAGAGATGTCCCTTCCATCTGTTGCGTGTAGGTACTGACAAACGTTAGAAAGCTACATCCTACCAAGGTTTGGTGAGAACGTAGGGCGATAGAGATGGTTATGCATGACGTGTGGGGACATAGATCATGCAGCCATTTTGGAAACAGCCTAAGCATCCGCAGTCAAACTAATTTTATTCAGTCACATCAGATTTTTGAGAATGGAAATCATTTGGGATACGTTCTCTGATGAGAACACAATTGTGATAGAAATAAACAACAAAAAGACAGCCAGGAGGCCCATGTGTTTGGAAATTTTAAAAATGCGCTCAACACAACCTGTGGGGCAAAGAAGAAATGAATATGAAATTGAGAAAATATTTTGAACTAAATGATGATGACGAAACTTTGTATCGAGTCCAGTGGGATTCACCTAAAGCAGAAATTAAATGGAAATGGATCATCTTGCATGCATAGATTAGTAAAGAAGAAAAGGTAAAATTCAGATAGCAAAGCAGCCATCTCTAGCATTTCCAAAAATAACAGCAGAAGAAACCATAAAAGATAAGGTAAGAAATGATGAGGAGCAGAAAACAATGAAATAAAAAAACAAGGAAGATCAATTGAGAGATAATCTGAGCAGAAGTTGGTACTTTTTTTTTTTTCAAGATTTTATTTATTTGAGAGAGAGAGAGAGCACATGCAAGAGAGAGGGAGAGAGAGAGAGAGAAAGTTCTAGTGGGTGGAGGGGCAGAGAGGGAGGCAGATGCCCCCGGTCACAGGGCTAGCCCTGGGGTTCCAAGCAGGGTTTGATCCCCAGAGCCTGAGTCATGGCCTGAGCCAAAGTCAGATGCTTAACTGACTGAGCCACCCAGGCGCCTCAGAAGTTGGTTCTTTAAAAAGGTTTTCATCATAAATTAACCTCTTGCAACACCAGTTGAATAAATAATAGAAAAGGTAAGTAATCATTATCAGAAATAAAAAGTGGAGATCACTACAGATACCGGAGATGGCAAGTAAGGCAAATGAACAGCATCATGTCAATAATTTAAAAATTTAGGTGAAATGGAAAAATTCCTAGTACTTCACACAACCAGCCCAAGATGGGCAAGGGCGAACTCGTGTCCTCATAAAGCCAGGTTCATTGCAATTAGGGGACCAGGCACTGAGGGACAACACAGCTTCTCAGCAAAGGAGAAGATGAAGCTGTCGTACAATTGAATGGAAGGTAGGGATTGAGCAAAATTCAAGTGAATAAGGGATTTCTTAGCACTTTTCACATTTATCTTAACTTTGTCGTTTCCAAGGAAACAAAAAATCCCTTATCTGAAGCTCTGTACCCAGACTGGATTGGAAATCAAGGCTGCCTCTCTAATGTCAAAGTAACTTAGACACCTCAGGTAAGAAAGGGATGTTTTATTCTTACAGAAACAATTTCAGGTATAGTTTCTGATAGTCTGCAGTTTTTAGAACACGTGTTTTCCCGGTGACTAAGAAAACGATTGTCTTTTTTTTTTTTTAAGATTTTTATTTATTTGTTTGACAGAGAGAGAGGCAGAGATCACAAGTAGGCAGAGAGGCAGGCAGAGAGAGAGGGGGAAGCGGGCTCCCTCCCGATGCGGGGCTTGATCCCAGCACCCTGAGATCATGACCTGAGCCGAGGGCAGAGGCTCAACCCACTGAGCCACCCAGGTACCCGAAAACGATTGTCTTAAAAAAAAATTATATATATTATATGTTAATAAAAACAAATAAATACATTAAATACATTAAAATGTAAAAAAAAAAACCTGATTGTTGTTCAAAGAGTGGGTCCTTCATGGCACGTGATCCTACAGGATGTCATAGGGAGAGCAGCCTTTGTTAACTCTGCAGCGAGATTTCTCTCTGTCGCTGCTTCCAGCCTGATGAATGGCTAAGCAGATTTTTACTTCTGAGTTAATTTTACTTTCTCATTAGAAAAACTCAACTTACCCAAACAAACACAACACAAAGAGAAACATGAATATTACTATAGATATTAAAGACATTAAATTTGTGAAAAAGAAAAATTCGGACCCAGCTGTGCTGGCAAGTTTCACCAAGTATTAAAGGAAGAAATTATGTTAATTCTTACAAAAACTTCCAGCAGGGGCGCCTGGGTGGCTCCGTGGGTTAAAGCCTCTGCCTCCGGCCCAGGTCATGATCTCAGGGTCCTGGGATCGAGCCCCACATCAGGCTCTCTGCTCAGCAGGGAGCCTGCTTCCCCCTCTCTCTCTGTCTGTCTCTCTGCCTGCTTGTGATCTCTCTCTGTCAAATAAATAAATAAATAAATAAATAAAATCTTAAAAAAAAAACTTTCAGGAGAGTCAAAGGAAAAGCTACACCTCTCAATTCATTTAATGAGGCTAGTGTGACTTTAGTACCAACGTGCAGCAAGAACACTATGAAAAGGAAAGTGCAGGCCACTTCTACTCATGAACACAGAAAAAAAAGATCTTAAAACATTACCAAACAGAATGAAACAATCTACAAAAAACAATAATGATCAAGCTGTGTTTATCCAAGAGCTAGAAGGTGGTTTTTGCTTAGAAAAGCAATCGCTATAACTTTTCACTCTAACGTAATAGAGGAGGAAATCATGCGATCATCTCAATAGTTGCAGGAAATGTCCTTAATAAAAATTCAGTGGCCCAATCGCCAAACTGTGGAAAGAGCCAAGATGCCCTTCAACAGACAAATGGATAAAGAAGATATGGTCCATATACACTATGGAGTATTATGCCTCCATCAGAAAGGATGAATACCCGACTTTTGTATCAACATGGACAGGACTGGAGGAGATTTTGCTGAGTGAAATAAGTCAGGCAGAGAGAGTCAATTATCATATGGTTTCAGTTACTTGTGGAGCATAAGGAATGACACAGAGGACATTAGGAGAAGGAAAGGAAAAGTGAATTGGGAGAAATTGGAGGGGGAGATGGACCATGAGAGACAGTGGACTCTGAGAAACAGAGGGTTTGGGAGGGGAGGGGAGTGGGGGGTTAGCCTGGTGGTGGGTATTAAGGAGGGCACGGATTGCATGGAGCACTGGGTGTGGTGCATAAACAATGAATCTTGGAACACTGAAAAAATAAGATAAAATAAAAAAATTCAGTGGCCATCCAACTCAAAACTCTTAGCAAACCAGAGGTGCCTGGGTTGCTCAGTCGGTTAAATGTCCCACTCTTTGTTTCCACTCAGATCGTGACCTTATGGGTGGTAGGATCTAGCGAGCCCCAGATCAGCCTCTGCTCATCAGGGAGTCAGTTTGAAGGTTGTCATTTCTTCTGCCCCTTCCCCCACTAGCATTCTCTCTCTCTCTCTCTCTCTCTCTCTCAAAGGTAAATAAATCAATCTAAAAGGGAAAAAAAAAACCCTCTTAGCAAACCAGGAACAGATGGAAACTTAGGCTGTTAAAAGGTATCTGTTAAAAACCTGACAGCCATAATACTTAAAGACAAAATGTTGAAGAGTTGGTTTTCTTTTTTTGAAAGCAAAAACACAAGAGTTTCCTGTTATCACCAATTCTTTCAACACCGTGTCCCAAGTTCAGCCAGTGCATTAGGACAAGTAAACAAAACTAGAGTTATAAGAACTGGGAAGGAAAAGAAATAAAGCTGTCATATCCAAAATGATAATGAAAAAACCCAAAAATACCTACAGATAAATTATTAAAATTAACTGGGAAGTTTATTAAGATCCCTGAGTACAAAATCAATATTTTTAAAAAATCAAGTATTGAAAAAATTCATCATATTTCTATATTCCAGCAAGAAAAAATTGAAGATGAAACTTCTTACAGTAACAGAAAAAAATCAAATGAATAGAGAATAAAACTAAGAAGTGCATGATCTCTATGTAGAAAATGGTGAAACTTTATTGAGAGAAATTAAAGAAGATCTAAGTAGAAAGAGAGCTATACTATATTCATAGGTTGGAAACCCTAATACTGTAAAGTTGTACTTTCTCCACACATTTATTTGTAGAGTCAATGCAATCCCCATCCAAATCCCAACAGTTTGTTGACTTGTTTGCATGCCAGTGTACACATCTTGCAGAAACTGTTTTAAAAATTCATTTGGGGGCCGAGACAAGATGGCTGAGAAGTAGGAGGAGGTGCCATTTCAATCTGTCCTCTAAAGTGAGCTGATTGCCTACCAAAGAACTCCGATCACCCATGAAATCAGCCTGAGATCAGAATTATACACGTCTGGATCTCTACGGGGGCAGAAGATGCCAGTAGGCAGGTAAAGCAGAGTGGGAACATCAGACTAATATCAGAAGATAAACAAAAGGGGGAGGGAGCCACCAGAGGTGACCCATTGGAAAATAATACCCCAATACGGAGTGCCCTGCATCTGGGGACCAGCATTAACTTGGAGTCTGGTTGAAAGCACTCAAAAAGAGCAAAGGATCATGGGGGGAAATTGTGGGAATTGGGGCGGTTAGGGACAGGGGCTTAAGTCCCCGGACCCCGGACAGCGACCCCTGGCGCTGAGCCAGAGAGAGTGCGGCGGAGAAACCAGGTCTTGGTCCCTGAGCCGCCAGCCCGCCTGAGAGCGCGTGGGGTCCCTCGAGGGGCTGGGAGCCTCGCCAGCCGGCAGAAGCACAGCCTTTTTGCAGTCCCTATGCGTGTGCCCGGCCGCGCTATCAGAGCCTGAGACACACGCGCCCCACACCCTCCCCTGAGAGAGGTGCGCGGAGGTGCCAGCCCGGCGCTCTCGGACCCGGAAAGACCAGGCGCTCCCAGCCCGGGCCAGCGGGAAAACCTCAGTGTGCGATCGCTGCTTGGACCTCTCTGGTGGTCCGGAGCTGCCCAGACAGCCGCCGCTGGCTGTCGTGGTTTTGGGTACAAGCAGGAGTTCCTGTGTCCCCAGGGACCGCGACTGGGAACGTGCTCTGCCAGCGGCCGAGGGGGAACTTGTGTGCTCTGCGGCACCCAGAGGAGAGCAGACTGAGGCTTCTCTCCGAGAGGGAGGTCGGGGTGCAGTTTGCTTTCCTCTAAACCTCCCCAAACCATCAAAAGCTGTCAAGGCGAGAGGGAAGAAAAAAAAAAAAGAACAAACAAACATAAAAACCTTGAGAGAACAAAAGCCTGAAAAACTGGTTTCCTCAGAGCATAAGGAATGACACAGAGGCCATTAGGAGAAGGAAAGGAAAAGTGAATTGAGGGGGGCGGGAGGACTTAACTCAGGGAACATTGCCTGAAAACCCATGTGGCAGGCCCCTCCCCCAGAAAACCAAGCAGGAAAAAAAAGAAAAAAAAAAAAGACAACAAGAGAACAACCACCAGTACTTCATAGATACAACTTTTCTTTTTAATTCGTTCCCACTATCCTGATTCATTTTTTTATATAGACAATTTTTTAACCTATTTAGCATCATAGTAAGATGTCCAGTTCATCAAATTCCATAATAACCTTTTAACCTGAACTTTTTGATACATATACCCATGTTTTTCTTTTGCTTTTCTATTTTTAATTTTTTAAAATTTTAGCTTAGTTTAGTTTAGTTTATTCCTTTTTTCTATTTTTATTTTTTAATATTCATATAGAGTTAAACTTCAAGGTAATCCCCTTTCCCCAATCAATGCTACCCCTATAGGTAAACCAATTTTTTTTAAAGATTTTATTTATTTATTTGACAGACAGAGATCACAGGTAGGCTGAGAGGCAGGGAAGCAGGCTCCCTGCTGAGCAGGAGCCCGACTCAGGGCTCGATCCCAGGACCCTGGGATCACGACCTGAGCCGAAAGCAGAGGCCCAACCCACTGAGCCACCCAGGCGCCCCTGTAAACCAATTTTTAATCCCCCTTTATCTTAGGAAAGTTGAGTCCTTTAACAAAGATATCAAGATACATCCAGGAAGAATCAAAATAACCTTCCTCGCCCACACTGAGAACTTATAACCACTCTACCATCTTTTTCTCTGCCAGTGTTTCTGTGAATTTGTGTTTGACTTGATAGTATATACATCTTATACTTGGGGTTCTTTTTGATGAGGTTCTTTTCTTTTTTTTTTTTTTTTTTGCTTTTATATATATATTTTTTTCTCTTGTCATATACTTTTATCAGTCTTTTTGTTTGTCTGTTTTGTTTATATATTTCATAAATCTTATCTTGGGGTCCATTTGGGCTGAGCCTTCTCTTTTATCTTCCCTTTTTTTCTGTCTCTCTCTCTCTCTCTCTCTTTTTTTTCTTTTTCTTTTCTTATATCTCTCGTTTGGGTAGGGACTCCTGATTGCTCAGAAGCGTTCCAGGGTGCACCTTGACTGCACCACGGTCAATACATCCAGCTACATCTGTTCAGCCATCTCTCACCAAAATGACTAGGAGGAGGAATCCCCAACAGAAGAAAAATTCAGAGGATGGGCCTTCTGCAACAGAGCTAATGGCTATCAACATAGACAATATGTTGGAAAGGGAATTCAGGCTAACAATTATCCAGGCAATAGCTAGGTTGGAAAAATCCGTGGGTGACCAAACGGAATTGATTAGGGCAGAACTGAAAGCCACCAGGGATGATGTTCACAATGTTAGGGCAGAACTGAAAGCCACCAGGGATGATGTTCACAAGGCTCTCAATGAGTTCCAATCTAATCTAAATTCTCTAAAAGCTAGGGTAACTGAGACAGAAGATAGAATTAGTGATCTGGAGGACAAACAGATAGAGAGA